>MJUU01072871.1:16776-28244 GCA_002080025.1 Modiolus philippinarum
GAGAAATCGTGACCACAGGACTTTTCTACGACAGCTAAAAATTTGAAATTTAATAGTTGTTCTATCATTTAAAACAAAAATTAGCCGTGTGTGATTCCGTTAATCCAAACTCGAAAACTAAGCGTCTTTTTGGACCTTGGGCACCCTACTACTAATGAAGGGGAACAGCTACAAAAAAGAATCTGAAAACTTGTAGCATCATCAAAGGTACTATCTTACAATAGACCTCTGAAAAGGTAACTATCTTTAAAATGTCCATAAGTCTTAGTCAGTCATTATCTATCAGCACGGATCTATTTACACATCTTTTTCACATGCTACAGGTGTATTTTACTGTGCTTTTTTAATATTGCAGACATCAGCTGTATGTTTATTAAGTAAATATAATGTTGTTTACTTCATTGTGAAAATGGGCATTCACTATAAAGGTGCCCTAATGGTGTACTTGATCCCGCTTTATGTGTCCTGAATGGGAGAAAATTACCATGCCCTTTTCAAAAGCTGCAGGAAACACTAAAGCAACCGTTTTAAATTCGTTTTAAGCAAAATAAGAATGGTAAAAGTAGGTCACACTTTAAAAGGTAAGAAAGGACAACATATACAAAGTAAAAAATAATAAATGGCCGGCTAAAGATCAGAAGAAAGGAACAGAAAGTATGGGTCAAATTATCAGCCTAATGTCCTCCAACTATAAGACAACCACATAAATTCTGTTACTCTTCAGTGGAACACGTTCCTTTCGTTCTGGCAGGACCATCATTTTGGTTTTTCACCCGGTTGCCTCATAGTTGAAGCCATAAGGTCGAAAATATGGGCCTTTCTTTCTGTCTTTCTTGTGATTTTTAGCGTTTTTCTTTTGTTATTGTTATTTTTTATATTTTATATTTTGTGCTTGTTATCTTTTAATTGTTGCCTACTTTTAAGATTCTTATTTTGTTTATTACGTATTAATTTTGGTCATTCCACAACATAATATATTTTCATTATTTCGTTTTATTCGGTGTTCGTTCGGTTGGTTTCCGGTATTCGAACGGTTTATCCGTTACCTCTTCGGTAAAAGTCCGTTTCAGCAATTTAATCTTCCGTACATGAAAGAAGGCAAGGCGGACAAGTAAGGAATTAATAACGTCTATACAACGCATGAGAACCGAACAAAACGTACACCTACCGTACATTTACCGGACATTTTGTGCGGTATATGTCCGTTCCAAGTTTTGAACATGTTCAAATTTTTTCACCGTACGAAACGGACATCACCGTACTTGTACCGTTTTCACCGGATAAAGAACGGACGACAATCGTTTATGAACGGAGACGAACGGATATAATTTATTTTTATACGTTCCGCGTTCGTTTGGGTTATACGGTGTAGTGTGAAAGGGGCTTTAATCATTTAATTAGTATCAGAGAGAAGACACCTTCAAACAACACAAGAAAGAGGGAACACAAAAAAAAATGAAATAGTATAAATAGAAAAACAAACGGGGGTTAGAGTTACAATTGAGAGAAGACCCAAAACAAATCGAAAGAAAACAACACAAAAATATTTGTACTTGTTATTAGTTAATCATTTAATTAGTATTAGCGAGAAAACACGTTCAAACAACACAACAAAGAGTTAACACAAAATATCAATGAAATAGTACATGTTCAAATAGAAAAACAAAATGGGGTTTGAGTTACAATTGCGAGAAGACCCAAACAAATCTAAAGAAAACAACATAAGGGTTTTGGGTAAGCGTTAGAGTACAAGCAAGGGAGCCAACTCAAACAATAAAATAACATGGAAAATCAAGCTCAGGATATACAATAAAAGAGCTTCTGGAGTAATGGTGCAACACCAATAATGAAGATAATGAGTTCTTAACACATGAAGACCTAGGTTAGGGTTAGATTTTGGATATATTCAGTTGAGGAGTTATGGTCAAAGCGGGATATATAGAGATTAATGAATGACTTAATATCTTCCAGGGTCCCATTACTCTCAGACCGCTAAACTACCTTTGTGGTGCTCTACGTTAAAGACGCTAGAATACGGAACTGAAGATGTAAGGTAAAATGGGCGGGATGACTAATATGGGGTAGAGCTTTATCGCTGAGACCAAACTACAAATATTTTAAGGGCTCATTTGAAATATCCTGATCCATGTCCTTATAAACATAATAGGAATGACAGCTATTACAAGTATCGTTTTGTATAATTATGTCGGATGAAAGATCAATCAAGGCAATTGATAATTTCGGAGCAAAAATTGAGGGACTTTAACAAAGAACATATGGATCCAAAGGGATCCGATTAACATATAAAAAGCAAACTTAATATATAGGATTTTTTGTCCAGGATCTAATATGCTAAACCTATACAATGTCGAAGCATTTCACTATATAGTTTTAGCAGTTTTGTAGTTCGAGATTGGATCCTGGACAAACAATCCTATTTCTTAAGCTGTTTTTTTTTCCAAAAACGATGTAAAGTCTATATTGCAACATATGAAACGTCTTGGAACGGTCAGTGCTAAGGGACGAACTGTTTGAATTTTTTTCCATGGTACACCTGGGATGAAAAAAAACTTGCCCCCACCCCGTTAATAAGAAAAAGACTTACTTTGCACAACAAATTCTCTTAGCATAGTGTATATGCGGAAAAGAATTCTGGCCAGCGAATCCGTTTAAAAAAATTCCGACTCAGATGAAAATTCCCAGACCCCTCTTCCCCCAAAAATCAAATGGAACGTGCCTTCAGTAAAAGTTTTGTATTCAACCAAAATCATATCAACTACAGACTAAATGAACAAGATCAAGACATATAAATGACGCGTCAGTCATAATATTTCACTGACCGATACATTTAAAACAAGTAATTCTTAAGACGGATAGCCGTCGTAGTAAAACTGGTGTAATTGGCTATGTTGATCCAAACAGTAATGTGCACAATATTGTCTGAAGCAATGAAACAATTTAAACCATTAAAAAAGTATATAAAATTTCGATTGAATCTGACAAACTGTATTGCTATGTCAATCAAGTCAATCAACACAGTATCTTTTTTTAAACGGTTAAAGATAATGCATTACAATTTTCCATTTTCTATCTTTCCCTTAAAATTAGAAATCCTGCGTTCTGGTTTGTATATACAAGTGTACGTATGACGACCAGACGCCATTTTATTGTAGTATCTTTTAAATAGAAATCCATAAACATAATCTATTTTAAATAAATAAAATTTCGCATGCAGGTAAATATATGTATGTTTCCTTTTGTCCCTTTTATTCCATGTACAGGAGACTGCTTAGAACCCTTTTGATGCATCGTTAAAGATGGCTTAACCCACCATTGTATTTGGTAATATCACGACTGTTCCTATTTGTTCTGCATCTAAGGTATGTGTGCTCTTAGATTAGTCTTTCGCCCAACACATATCCCTTTCTGGCCTCTCCATCCCTGTTTTACTTATAATATTTGGTTCTTGCATGTGTATGCATTTTTACAGAATCAGTTATTAAGACAGTGTAATACAAAAGTAAATGACACTCTAATTAACGATAATACAATGTAGAAGATGAGTTACATTTGTCAACGTATATTTGTTACGCCTAACATAAGTTCCTTTGGAAGAAATATTATAAACATTGATATTATATTTGTTCCTTTGTAAAAGATATTCTATATTTCATCCTTTTTGGAACAAATGTTATGACAGAACTTCTATTCCGTGACATCATTTACCATAGCCCAAGTCTGCACCTCTTAAGTTTTCTACTGTGTACATTGTCATTGCCCTATTAATTATCCCACGTTCTTTTCTTCTCTATTCAGTCTTCGTATTAAATAAAAATCAATCAATCAAGAAATAATGATTTATTGCTCACATTTATAGTCTGTGTTTTGATTATTACTGACGTTCTTTTATTTATTTATCAATATTGTTGCAATAGTACGTAATAAATGTTTTCAAACAACAACAAAATATCATCAAAATAAAATGGTTTGGTTAACGACATTATTGCAGTGATTTTGTTATTTTTTTTAAGAAATTAATCGTTCTGATAAATCTTTAAATGTTATTCCAAATAGATGTAATTTCTATGCTATGTCCTTTTTATAAATAATACTTTAATGATTGTAATGTAATTTTTACATTCTTTTAGTGTATTATGACTATACAGCTAAAATGTGATTAATCACAATAAATCAACATTTTGATATTTTATTGGTTATTTTATAACATAACAACGGCAGTAGAATACCGAAGGAACAAAGCACAAGATTACACAAATCAAAGTCCAGAGACAAGGCAAAAGCAAGAACACCAAATGACGGAAGACTAAAGACACCACATGCCCACAAAACACAAGAACATTACATATACAACACAAAAAACTAAAGCACTAACAGTGTGAACTCTCAATAAACAAGAGTGACATCAGGTGCTCCGGAAGGGTAAGCCTGTCCTGTTCTGTGCACAGCACCCGTCACACTGTCAGTGGGTCAATCCAGGGTAAAGTCAAAACCGGTAATGTCAAATCCGGGAAGACGCGAATCTATATCTATATCTATCTATGATGTCGTGGTGACGGCCATAGAATTTCTGAAGGGACGAAAGTAACAAAGGCTGAACATATATAAGTAACTTCATGTTGCTTTTTATGAATTATAAACAGTGAGGGATAGTTCTGATTCTTAAGTATACCACGCGCTAATTCGAAAACGGTTCAATAAAGACACAAAACTATAGAATGATTAAAGGTTAATCATAGATTGCAATCTTCCCGCTCAACTTTTTGGGACACATACTAAAGTTTTTAAAATGTATATATAGGATTCATCAATAAAAAGTTACTTAAAAATTAAAGATTTTTGCAGTCTTACTATTGAAAACAATTAAAATTACTGTAAGGAATTGAAAAAGTTATGGTTATGGATAGAATTCCAAAAAATAAAGGGTTTTGAGAGTTTTATGAAATTTACCAAACCAGAATCAAATATTTTTGCAGTCTGACTATTGAAAACAATCACTGTTTCTGTAAGGAATTGAATAAAGTATAGTTGCTAAAAAAAAAACAAAAAAAACCCCCGGTCTTTGAGGATTTCAGGAAATTTACCAGAACAAGAGCAGAAGATTTTTGCAGTCTTTCTATTGAAAATGAAAATTATGTAAAGAATTGAAAAAGTTATGGTTGCTAGGTAGAATTCCAAAAACTAACAGGTCTTTTTTTTTTGTTTTGCGATCTGACTTTTGAAAATGAACATCACTTCTGTTAGGAATAGAAGAAGATATGTATGCTAGGTAGAAATCTAAAAAATAACAGATCTTTAAGACTTTCAGGAAATTTACCAAAATAAAAATCAAAGTTTTTTTGCAATCTGCCAATTGAAAATGATTATCACTACTGTTAAGAATTGAAAAAGATATGGTTGCTAGGAGGAATTCCAAAAAATAACAGGTCTTTAAGACTTTCAGGAAATTTACCAAAGTAAGAATCAAAGTTTTTTGCAATCTGACTATTGAAAATGATCAAGACTACTGTTTGGAATTGAAAAAGATTTGGTTGCTAGGTAGAAGTCCAAAAAATAACAGGTTTTTAAGACTTCCAGCAAATTTACCAAAATAATAATCAAAGTTTTTTTCAATCTGACAATTTAAAATGATCATCTTTACTGTTATGAATGAAAAAAATATATGGTTGCAAAAATAACTGGTCTTTAAGACTTTCAGGAAATATACCAAAATTAGAATTAAAGTTTTTCGTAATCTGACTATTTAAAATGATCACTAATAAAATAAGGCACCAAAAAGATATGGTTTCTAGGTAAAATACCAGAAAGTTATGTGATTTTTAGAGTTTCAGGAAAGTTAGCAATATAGGAATCATATTTTTTAAGTTTAAGTGTTCATACTACAGATGGGTGCACACGCAACGTTCCATCTAGTGCACTTAAAGTGAACTTGAAGTTCACTTTCTAAGTGCACTTTGCGTTCTCGGAGGTTTTGCGTAGTTCACTTTTTTAGAATAGGTAGCTATTCCATGACAGCTTTTTTCGCGTTCAGTAGTGAACTTCAACTGCACTTGAAAGCAGTTGCGAGGATCACTACTTAAAACGAAGTTTTCTAAAATAGATCAAATTTTATGAGAAAGCTGAGGAAATAAAATATTTTTCCTCGTAGAGCGTTCAATTTTGATAAGTAAATGAGAAACAAATGCCAATACATTAAATTAGATTTAATATCGATCAGATATTTTCCGGCTCCAAAATTGAAAGCGCACATGTAGAATTATAATAACATCAGTCAGCCAATTAAGTTGAGAGTTCATCACTTCAGAACTTGATCGAATACATCTAAATATAGAGACTAATTCTGTGCATCTGTTTGGGACAATCGACTTTATATTTTCATTACATTTTAATCACCGACCATATTCAAAACACATTTGCCGAGACAGGGAATATTTTACAAAGATTCTTAAAGAGGTAACTTTTTCCGTTTCCCAGGTTAAATTTATAATGGCTCCCACTTTACGTTGGACACCCTTTCCCGTTTTCAGGTCCATTTTTGGTGATTTTATTGCCACGATCCCGTTTCCCTCTAGCTTAAAAATACAAATCCGGCTTCCCGTGTATACCCCATTGTAATTGACACCTTATTTGTGGTAGATTTTTTGTTTTGTATTTGGCGTCATCATATGTTTTGTATGTTGCCATCTAATATTTTAAGGAAACTTAGAAAAGTCAGGTGCATTTTATTCTAAATCTTAACAAATGATTAAAATAATTCATTTCTTTTTTAATATTTTACTGTAACATATCCTTACGAAGAAGTTTTATATGTCGCGATATAGCTTTTCATGAATCTTTGCATAAATATGTTTGAAAAGTCAGGTTTTCACTATGCCGTTGAAACTTATTCCTTATAAATAACAAAAATTATTCATTTTTCTAAAATATTTTACATTATCATATCCTTTCGAGGAAGTTTTATATGTCGTGATATAGCTTTACATAAATCTTAACATAAAGATGCTTGAAAATTAAGGTTTTCATTTTGCGGTTGAAAATTATTCTTTACAAATGATCAAAATTATTCATTTTTCTAAAATATTTTACATTATCAAAACTAACCCAGTAGTCAGTACTTCAGTGCTGACCCAAAAACCGATTGTATTGAAACTAGCAAGATCTAAATTTTAAAACTAAGGAGTATCTCCCTCATGCATAGCTCTGTCCTTAGCTGAATTTTGGCTTTCTATTAGGTCATTTTGGATATTTGCTCTTTATCAGCTTTAACATGTTTTCTGTAATGGACTTCCAAATGTTTTGGTTTGATCTGCACTAATGAGACATAAGTTGTCGAAATGCGCATGTGCACAAAATAAATTAACAGTTACTTTGTTATTTTGTTAGTTATATATCACACAGTTTTATATGTAGTGATATAGATATTAATGAGTCTTTGTATAAATTGGTTTAAAAAGTCAGCTTTCCATTATGCGGTTGAAACTTATTTTTAACAAATGACCAAAACTATTAATTTTTCTAAAATGTTTTACCTTATCATATCCTTTCGAAGAAGTTTTATATGTCGCGATATAGCTTTTCATGAATGTTAACATAAATATATTTGAAAAGTCAAGTTTTCATTATGCGGTCGAATCTTATTCTTACAATTGACCAGAATTATTCATTTTTCTAAAATATTATACATTATCATATCCTTTCGACGAAATTTTATATGTCGTGATAAAGCATTTTATAAAGCTTTACATAAGAATATTTTTTGTAATTGATCATGAATGAAAACAATTGCATCAATATTAAACAGTTTCCTTTATAACGCATTATAGATTTGTTATGATTGTCCTAACCTGAGGGTTAGTGAATGATTCAAAAATGAATTTGTTCATTTATACGAAAAATCAAAAATGGTGTCGCAATAATAGTTTTCATTTTTTTTCAAATGTACACAAACAATAGAGACATTGCACAACATGCAAAAAGGGTCATATACATTTTACGGTAATGTTTTACATAAGAGTAAAAAATACTTAAACTCGCCTAACAAACTTATAAAACCTTTAAATCGTCTAATTCATAAGGGTTGTAATTACGGTATTGTCGTCAAGTCATTACGTATGGCCTTCTTTGGTATTAACATTGATTTTTTGATAGGGTCTTTGCAATTTAACTAAACACATTCTAAATTTCTAAAATCTGTATTGCATGGACACGGGTTATGTATTCCGGTATATACATGAAATCATTATTCTAAACTCCTCACGTAAGCTGTATACTGAGGGTACATAACTTACTTTGTCAGTTGGTGATGGGTCTTGAGCTGGCATGTCAGTTAACTGTTAGTAGTCTCTTGTGATTTCATGTTTTTGACCGTATATTTAGTTCTTTCTTGTTGCCAACTGAATTTTTCTGTTGTTACGATTGTTTTTGATTTATCACATTGGCTGTATCGGGAAGGTTTGGATCCAATAAAACTAGTTTAACCCTGCCGCAGCAGGTTTGCGCCTGTCCTAAGTCAGGAATTTATAAGCCTTTGTGTGTCTTGTCCTTCTAGTTAGTTTACTTTATGTCTATAGGAGTCTAGGATGATGTTTATTTCGCTGGACTTGATTGCTCTTTGTTCAGGGGCCGACTCCGACCTGCCGTTGGGTGTGGGGTTTTCTCAACGTTCATTGAAGATCTTATGGTGGCTTTGACCTTTGGGTCGTTGTCTCTTTGACACATTCCCCGTTTCCCTTCTTTTTTCTATCATATACATTGTTTTAAAAATAATCCTAGTTTCAGTTTATAATTAATAAATTTATTTTTAGGTAAACATAAAATAAACTAAAGTTAATTTCAATTTATTGCAATTGTGTTTTATCATGCCTTTTCAGTCAAATATTACTAGTTCATTCGAAATGATGCAATATTGTTTTAATTGAGCATTTTTGCAACAGGTTAATCGTACTTATCCATTTGCAAATTGACTTCCTTTGGAGTGTCATCAATGACGTCTTGGTAGAAATGAAATTGACTTTCCGGAAGATCTAGAGAAAGTTGTTTGTTTTTGCTGATCAACTCTCTATTTTCTTTTTCAAATATCTTTTTTTTCTTTTTCAACCCCCTTACTAAGTAACTAGAGTCTGTCCTTGAAAGGTTTTGAGCTCGATATCTTTCCTCCCTCAGTTGTTCCACTTAATCGACAATTGGATAAAATAATGCAATGATTATATACTTTAAGGTCTGGATTTTTTAAAATTTGCTCGGCACCTAAATCAGTTTTTAGGGGCTCAGTCTACAGAGTTGCGCGTCCCCAGCTGGTGGATAGGGGAACATCCTGTCTATACGGGGTAGTCAGCCTAGCAGCGAACCATTGTAGCCAAACTGTGTCGAGAAACGCCAACCTCTTGGCAGAATAAATACCCCTTCTGTATTTTTCTAAGGAGAGCCGAGTCACTAGAGAAAAGACAAATTTCCTGTCCCTACCCATTCCTTCCCCTTTCCAGTGACAATCAAATCTTATTTTTCCCGATTGTCCATTCCACCTTTATTTCTTTCTTTTTTCACTTATACTTTATTTTCAATTGATGAATCTGTTCTCGTCCTGATGTAGCTGAAATATTGCCCACTGGACATTAAACATTTACTAATCAATCAATCAATTTAAACATCTTTGAGTTTATGGTTTTCCAAACGTTTAGATTTTATCTGCACTGATGAGACATAAGTTGTCGAAATGCGCATATGCAGAAGGTAAATTCACAGTGACTTCGGTATTTAGTTATTTGTTACCACTGGGTCGATGTCACTGCTGGTGGACTGTTAGTCCCCGAGGGTATTCACCAGCCCAGTAGCCAGTACTTCGGTGCTGACCCGAACGCCGATTATTTTTTAAACCTTCCAATATCTAAAATTTTGTAAATTTTATTGAAAACTAAGGAGTATCTCCCTCATGCAAAGCTCTGTACGTAGCTGATTTTGGCTTTAAATGTAGATCACTTTCATTGGTTATTTGTTCTCTGTCAGTTTTTAAACATCTTTGAGTTTATGGTCTTCCAAACGTTTAGATTTTATCTGCACTGATGAGACATAAGTTGTCGAAATGCGCATATGCAGAAAGTAAATTCACAGTGACTTCGGTATTAAGTTATTTATTAAATTTACTACTCTACTATAAGCAAAGAAGAAATATGGAGTAAACGCAAATGAGACAAAGTCTCTGGCAAAACCAAGCAATTGAACAACGCTTTTATTGTTGTCTGCGAAACTTCTATATATTGCATAATTATTTTTGCTCTCAACGAGTTTTAAACAAACTCTTAAAATCATCATTTCAAAATCTTTAAGTGATTTTAATTTTCTAGTAAGTAATCTGAATTATTTTTGATTCAGTTTGACCTCAAAATGCCATTCTGTGTAAAAAAAAAATTAAAAGCCCAAAATTGTGCAAACTGCAACAGGTACTTTTAATTTTCGGTGAAAAAAAGGTTAAACAAGACAATGCAAAAGTTTGTGGTCATTTTGTAATGGCAGAGTCACTTGGATATAGCTCAATCTCCCATCATGACCATGAAATCATGATGACAATTAAAGAAAATGAAATAAATATATATTTATGTTAATTAGAAATTTCTATTTCTTGTTTTTTATTGTTAGTAATTGATCTTTTGGCTTTTTAACAATTTAAATAATTGCACTCCTGAATGAAGTAATAAATCAGCAGAATTATTTGAAATATTTTAGTTGTAAAGGACGTTTAATTTAGTATATGAATAGAAACTATACATCGTTTGAGAAGTTATCCTGTATCCTTAACATGAGACTTGAATCAGCATGTAAAATTCAGTAAAATGTTTTATAATAATAATATAATAATATGTTGATATATATTTTCATACATCAACATAGGTAATCGACAATTACAATGCTTACTTCATTGTGCCCCTCGATCATTTGATCGTAGTAACCTATCTTGTAATATAATAGTAGAATGATTCTACATATACAATAATTATCTCACTATAGGATTTTGCGTTGAAATGAAGGGGAATTGACTATATAAGGGGACAACTTTAAGACTTTATTGAAAATTTGGTACACAATATGCATCTCTTATAACATCGTAGTATTGTTTACATATAAAAATTAAAAAGTTAAATATAATAGTGATAAATTGTGAAACTATTTTCTCTGGTGATATCTACATGAAATTGTTATCAAATTATCTCAGTTGTGTTTTTGCAGTCTGTCTTCATTAAATCTAGCTACAGATTTACAGCTCGCGTTTTAAGTTCATCTTCTAGAAAATGTTATAAAATGGATGCGGAAAAAGCTTTAAATAATTTGAATTTACTGTACATTTTATGATTCTGTTACCTTAAGTTTTGTAAATATATGAAACCTACGTAAACAAAAGCTAAGACAAAAATTGGAGGCATAAACCATTCTGACACCTTAAATCAAGTACCTACACT
>MJUU01072871.1:28401-71938 GCA_002080025.1 Modiolus philippinarum
CTATGGGACTAATGTATTACAGGTCGTTTACATTGATTTCACATTTGATATGTACTTAGGAGATATAAGTTGTCGAAAAAGCATTTTGCAGAAACTCAATTCCCGGTAACACCGGTATTTTAACATAGCTACCACTGCAGAACTTAGGATTAACGTATTGAATCTTATGGGAAAAAATTCCAACTTCGCTTCTGAAATCGCTGAAACAAATTCAACCAGATGCATGAAAGGTCATGTACAAACATTGCTGATTTCATTTCAGTCTGACAAAACACATGGCTGCTAAAGCAGAACATAGTTTAACATTGGACCCAATGAGAAATCATCATTTCCATCCTCTGAAGCAACTGAAGCAATTTCAACCAAACTTTACAGAAATGATGTATGCAAAGCCTTTTACAAAGATAGCTAATTTTGTTTCGATCCATCAAAAACATGGCCGCCAGTTAGGGTTAACATTGGACCCTTTTTGCAAAAATAATATTTCTTAGCTTTCTGGAACCACTGAGGAAAATTCAGACAGCTTTCACTCTGAAAAAGATTGATTGATTGATTGATTCAGCTTCAGCTATATTGTAGCGAGAACTGTTAAGTATATTGAAAAATATAATAAATATATAAAAGATCAACATAAAACCATTATAGCATATCTCAGTAAAACAAGAGTGTAAAATATAAAAAACATAATACGAGAAAAGTCAGTTTAACAATATTTGAACATTAAGATGAATCTATTTTAAATCTTATTAAATAAATTGATTGCTTTTAAAAATTGAACGATTTTGTCGCCAGCGACATTTGTAAATAGGTCTTTAAGCAATCAGCAAAACAGAAATCAAGCCTGATATCGGCAACATATTCACATTCAATTAAAACGTGTTGGATTGTATAAGGACAATAACATGGGATACATTCAGGTCTGTCATCACTCTTGAGGATAAAACTATGTGTTGTTCTAGTGTGTCCATTACGACATTGGGTCAACACTACCTGTTTCCTGCGGTTTTTACCGCAGGAACCGGCTTGTTTACCAATGTCTGACTGTATTCTGTGCAATTTATTATTTATTTGCAGATCCGACTTTAAAACGTATTTAACAGTAAAATGCTTCATGTCAGTGTACGGTACTTGACATTCCGCTAACTCGTCATCTAGTGCATCCTTAGCTTCCTGGTCAGCAACTGTTTTTTCATAGATCCCCAACTGACAAGGGATCCAAACATAAATATTTTCTTTGACTAATGCTACAAGTGACTTGTAGAATTCAGCTATTTTCAAAATAATTGGGTGTTTTGTGAATCAGAACAGATCATGAACTTATTTGTTTGCGATAAAGCTACAAGTTTAAGTGCTGAGTAAATAGCCTTAGCTTCAGCAGTAAATATGGAAAACATTATACCGAAGTTACTGTTATTTTGGATTCTGCATATGAGCATTTCGACAACTTATGTCTCTTCAGTGCAGATAAAATAAAAATATTCGAAATCCATATACCGAAATATGTGTAAAGACTGATAGAGATCTAAATAGAAAAGCCAAAATCAGCTAAGAACAGAGCTATGCAAGAGGGAGATACTCCTTAGTTTTGAGCAAAATTTTGTTTAATTTAGATATTGCATGTTTCAAGAAAAAATCGGTTTTCGGGACAGCACCGAAGCACTGCCTACTGGGTTGGTGAATACCCTCGGATACAAACATTCCACCAACAGAGGCATCGGCCCAGTGGTAATAAAAACATTGGATGGTAGTCGTAGAGTTGCTGTACGATCTCCAAAAACGGTTGCAGAAGCAACTCTGTCTCCATCCTTTGAGCCTTTTGTGTAAATTTGCAAATATTCAGGATGTTCAGATTCAATTCTTGCAATGTCCTGCCGGATAATCAGAGGATTCATATCCAACTTTTTATATTTGCGTTGTTAAAAATTAGATGTTGGTTTTTGGTTCAGTCATGGAAGTTTTTGGGGAGTTTTTATAGGAGCTATTTCATCCAAATTTATACTAGCAGATTCAAGGTGTGGTTTGATACGAAGACCAAAAGGTTTTATAATTTTTGGGCGTTTTTCATAGTCAGCTTTGTGAAGAGTTTTGAAAACACAGTTGTGAGCAGGATTGGAAAAATACACTTTAAGCTTTGTTGCATATTGTAAACCACGTTTCAGGCGCCTGTCTCCCAAACATTTTCCATTAGCTGCAACATAGAGACTCTCCACCGGAGAAGTCTTAAACACACCCAATGAAAGTCGCAAACCTTGGTAATGAAAGGTATCCAATAATTTAATATATGATTTACGGGAACAACCGTAAATAAAACATCCATAACCTAACTCTGATCGAATCAACGATCGAAATAAATTTAATACCACAGTGCTATCCACATTCCAGTTGGTACTCCACACAACTTTTATAAAATATCTAATGCCTTGATTTGTTTTTTAGCATTTTGATATGGGGAAGAAATGAAAGTTTACTATCAAAATTAAAGCAAGGTACTTGGCCTCTTATACAATAGTTATAGGGCTATTGTACAGTTTTAACCCTGGATCTCGGTACAATTTCCGTTTACAACAGAAATGCATTCCAACTGTTTTAGAGTTGGAAAATTTAATACCGTTTTCAACAGCCCATTGTCAATTCTGTTTCAGTAGTGTTGCAGTTGTCTTTCTATATTATTCATGTTTTTGCCTCGATAGCAAATCAGAAAATCATCTACATAAAGAGATCCATTAATGTTATATTTTAAAACCTGGGCCAAACTTTTATTTTAATACTAAATAGTGTGACATAGAGGATGCTTCCTTGCGGAACACCCATCTCTTGTTCAAACGAGCCAGAAAATGTAGAGTTGACTCTATCATTGAACTTCTTCTCAATCTCATATCAAAAAGATCTTTTAAAATGCCATATTTAAATGGGTTTAAAAGAATTTCCAGAGTTGTTACAGGAAGATGTTTGAAGAGTTGATAATGAATATTATCAGGGCCACATTCCCTGTCATGTGCCTTTTCTAAGGATTGTTTCAGTTCATCAATCGAAAACAAATTGTTGTATTCCTCTTTATTTTTAGATTTAAAGTTAAGTTTGTTTCGTTCTATTTGTTTTTTTTTTCATTCTCTGGAATGTGGGTCCTGGTTTTTAAAAGAAGAATGTTTCTCAAATGTTTCTCCAATTTTATTTGCAATATCTTTTTCAGGTGTTAAAATATCTTGTCCGTTTCTGGCGTGACGGACATTAGCTTTTCTATTTTTACCCTTGATATTTTGTACCATATTCCTACTTTGTTCATAGGGGTATGGTAATTTAATTTTGAAACAAAGTAACGCCAAGAAGTACGTCTTCATTGTTTCAAGGTTCTTCGGGCGTTTGCACGAAAAACGTGAAAATTGCCAAGATTGTCCTTCGTTGGATGTTTATAGAAAAGTTGCTCTGCCTTTTTACGATGTTTCATAGCATCATCACAGTCATCGTCAAACCAAGGTTTCCCAGGCCGTTTTGGGTTTGGTGAGGTTTTCGGTATAGATTTATCGGCTATGGAAAGTATTTTTTCACTGAATAGACTTAAGGGGTCAAGAGTATCTTCAAGTAATTCCGATTTAATTCATCATTACATAAATTTTCATCAAGAGTCCAATTAGCTTTATCAAATTTAAATCGTTGTGGCTTTTTTCCATTAGTAGAATAAAAATGTTGAAGAAAAACTGGAAAGTGGTCACTACTACATAAATTATCGTGTACTTTCCAAGAGAAATCAAAAGTAGAGATTAGGTCTATAGCTGAGTTTGACCCAATTCCAGGATGCAAATAAGTATTTGAACCGTATTAAAAATACATAAACTTTCCTGTGCATTATGTCTTCAATCTTTTAACCTTTGTCATTCAACGTAGAACTACCCCAAAGAGGATTGTTAGCATTGAAATCGCCCATTACTATAAATGGGACGGGCAGTTGGTCGGTCAAGTTTTTAAGCTGACTTAGACTGCGGTTGAGATTTGGTGGTAAATATACAGAACTTAATGTGATCGTTTTATCTAAAGAAATTCTCACTGCAACAGCCTGAGGATCGATTTTTAGATCAACAGGTCTATGGACAATTTTGTTGTTGACACGAATTGTAGAGCCGCCAGCAGCTCGTTCATTCTCAGCTACATAAGTGCTGTAGAGAGAGTATAGTTTCTTTTCAGATGCGTTTCCTGAAGACAAAATGCCACAGGATTAAAACCTTGAAATAATAAAGTAATTTCAATAACATTTATCTTAAAACCTTTGCAATTCCACTGAATTATATTGTTCATTTTAGACGTATTGGTGATATATTTCCCTTTCGGGAAACAAAGGGATGACGAGACGATGGACCACTTGAAGACGAAGACCTACTGTGTGGTCGTTCAATTTAGATGTTGTTTTCTGTGTCTGTATCCATCTGATTTTTAAAAGTTCCCCATATGTCGGTATTCCAGGGCGGTTAAGGGCGTGGGCCAGGTTTTTTTAGGTGTACCAGTGTCTTCGTCTGAAGACAAGCTTTCATATCCGTTAGAAGTGCTAATAGGAGAGTTGGACTTGTGAATATCCGCACTTAAACCATTGTTGTGACGTCATCTATTGTATTAACTGTGGATTCTTTTTATATAACCCACGGCTAACCCTCTATTGTCTTCTCCAATTTAAAGATTACAAACGTCCTGAGGGAACTGTATGTTTACTATATTTCACTGAGATCTGACTGCCCGAAATATTTTTTTTCGCATCGAGTGTTGTGATACCTTCGTTAGGAACGGACCTTTTTTTTTTTGGGGGGGGGGGGTGCGCAGGGATTTTCACCCCGAGTTGGCAAACGTTTTGGGCCGCATGCTAGGACATTTCTTGTTTGTTGAGCAAGATTTTTTTCTAATGAACAGCGTGAGGGCCAAATTATTTTTTAACCAAGCTAGGTGCTAGTGTGGAAGATTTTTTAGAATAGACAGTGGCCAGAAATCTCAACCCCACAGATGAAAATCAAATGGTCCGTGCTTTACTGCGTAGGTTCTACCAACTATGGTAAATTATATATTGTACATGTTGTATAAGCTGACAATATTGTAATTTCTAATTCCTTCACGTACAACTAGGTTCAATATATATATCTGATTTTTACACGGGAATTTTTTATTTAATTTCGACCTTTTCTTTTTCAAAATATACACTGATTACATTAAGAACTACAAAAACATTACTTAACTAAGTTCCATGTGTATCAAATAAATTTAATAAATTTTATTATGTTCCTGTTTTTATAGGGGAGAATCCAGAGGCCTGCTCATAAGTGACGGGGGGGGGGTTACAACATCAAATAAGTAATTTTATAATTTTTAACGAGTGTCCTCCAGTTATCAGTGTTAGTTCAAAAAATATATACAAATCTCCATCTAACTGTGGTGAAAAGCACAATCTTAGTTGACGGGCTCACCAGCTGTGCTTGAGATCTATTTCTTCCAGTAGAAGGAAAATTAAATGTAAAATATTCGCTTTGTACATACCGATATATTTCATGAATTCATATTTTTCTGTACCACTGAGCCGCTTATTAAAAAAAATGCTTATTAAGAAAAAACCCTTAAAATATCATTAATAGGAGGTAATAACACGGGATCCCCTGCTCTCTAAGTGCCCGGAGTCTATGTATGTGCAGCCCAGATTCCTACGAGTGGAGTCCGGAGCCCTAGTATTGGATCCCGGAGCCCTAGTGTTATAGCCCGGAACCCTGTGGTGTAGCCAAGATCACCACGTTCAAAAACAGTTGGAGCCTAGGAGTCCAGAGCCCATGCTATTCCCTAATCATTACACTGAGCTGAAATTTTTTGGCAACAAGAGTTTCAGGAGATTGTGGGCTAGGCAAAGAAATAAAAGGACTTTAGAATTATTAAGATTGGACTTGAAGTTTACATTCCTAGTTCAATTATTTTAATGTGTGACTGTTAAGGAAAAGGTAAAATTGGGCCATAATAATAAAAAAGAAATATCCTGGATTCTCATCCCAACACACCCCGATTTTTTGAACACATTTTATTTTTATTTTATTTTATTTTTTGTTTTTTTTTTTTTTTTTTTTTTTTTTTTTTTTTTGGAAATTGTGGTACAATTCTTTTATGATAAAAGCGTTTTTCACTAAATTTGCTAAAAATAAAAAATAAAATTCGCCCGATCTAGGAATTCTTATTATGTCCGTATCTTATAATTTTTATGTATGTTTTGTACTTATAACACATAGATTGCCGAAATGGAAAGAATTTCTGAATGTACCCAAACGAAAAGAAGCGAAATGTTATAAAATCGTTGACAAATACGAAGTCTTATTTTACAGTACTTCAACTTTTATTAAAATTCACCAAATTAGATTTACAGGTACGTTGATATTAAAGTGTCATTAATTTGTCAAGTCGTGACGAGATACCCTAATTATCACATTTTTAATAATTTGTTTTAATAAATATACTAAATAAACAAACTTCTACTTTGATGTTTTAGTTTTGTTCAAGTTAAAATAAATGGTCACTAGTGCTAGGGGGGACGTCACGGCTCCTTTGGGCCCGCTGGATCCGCCACTGTTTAAAAAAAATATGAAGTCTTTTCATCTATTTCCATTGAAAAAGTTTTTGTATGATGGAACTTTATCAATAACAGACGTTTCAAATACATACAGCTCAGTGAAAAGTCATTTTTCCTTCTTGGGGGGATTGGATATAGATTGCATAGTATAATCAATCTTTCCTTTTCAATTTTTTAAAATTTATTTCTAATAGGAAAAGTGACTCGATTAAACAAGTATTCCAAACATTACCCTCTTCCTTTCCCTGCCATTTCCTCGTGCATGTATTACACTGGGGTTAAAAACATTAAAATGTGTTTTGGCAGAAAGTATTTCATTATACAGACAAAACTCACGTTTTCTCTCTTCGTTCTTCTTTGATAAGGTTCAGAGATTCAACACTATTCACCGAAGTTTTTTTTACTGAATTTAATGCCCTTTCAACTGACTTTGAAAAATACATAAACCACAATTAAAGTTTATCTGAATATTAGATGTCCGTTAAAATCAAACATTTAGAACAACTTCATCCATATAATTTCTCTTTCAAACTGACACACCAGGATCTCGTCAACCATCGAAACGGATCTCCACACGGCAAACTTGTCGCCACTGTGAGGAAGACTCATACTCCAAGCTCAGAAGATGCTGCGGGCCTAATCTTCAGCCGGGACAGCACACGGCGGTGAAATAATTGAGACAAATTCAAACAAACTTTACGGGAATGGTGTATGAAAGGTCATTTTCATAGATTTCGCATTTGTTTGCGATCAGATTAAAACATGGCTGCCAGTGTGGAACATAATTACCGGAAAATCATCATTTTCACCATCTACTCTGAAACTATTATAGGAAATTTAATCACACTGTATTGGAATGATGAATGAAATATCCTTCACAAAATTGCTGTTTTCACTTCGATCAGACAAAAGTTATTGTTGCTTTCCCTGAACATAGTTTAAAATTAGATCTTACGAAAAAAATCATCTGCCCTGAAATTACTGGTTCAAACTTAACCAAACTGTATTGGAATGATGTAAAAAGGGTCTTTACAAAAGAATTTATTTCAACTGGATCCGACAAAAACATGGGTGCCAGTGGCGAACAAAGCTTATGATAGGACCCATTTGAAAACAACATCGTTTTGGTCATCAGCGTTTTGAACTGGTAGAATACGCGTTTCCGGTTTCTTTAAGAAAATTCCCATGTTTAACATATAGTTCCGGTAATGAAGTCAAATCAAGTCTAAACAAGAGCTGGCGCCCAATGGCAGCCTGATATACCCCCGCTTATTGAACCCTGAATCAATGAGGCAAGTGCAAATTTAATTGTATAGGGACACAATACAGGTATGGGCACAGTACAAGTGTGGGCACAATACAAGTATAAACACAATGATATAATCCCAGTAACCATCATGTTCAACTGTAACTGTCTGCACAACAATTGAATCTGCGTTACATTTTCAAAAGAAATTGTGACGAAAAATTCCATATATTGTACAACAATAAAAAACAATGATGACTCGGCAAACGGGAAGTGCTTACGACTTAACCTTGAAATCCGAATACACGATAGATTGGAACATATGGAAGCTCTGTGCAAAACAACAATTGAATCCTACTTACAGTTTCAGAAAAAAAAATTGACGAAAAATTCCATATATTGTACAACTATGAAAAACAATGACGTCTCGGCAAACAGGAAGTGTTTAGGACGTAACCTTGAAATCCAAATACACCATAGATTGGACTATAAGGGAGCTCTGTGCAAAACAATAATTGAACCCAACTTACAGTTTCAGAAAAAAATGTGACGAAAAATCCCATATATTGTGCAACAATGAAAAACAATGATGTCTCGGAAAACAGGAAGTGCTGATGGCGTAACCTTGATATCCGAAAACAAGCTCTGTGCAAAACAACAATTGATTCCCTCAAACAGTTTCAGAAAAAATTGTAACGAAAAATTCCATATAATGTACAACAATGAAAAAAAATGACGTCTTGGCAAGCAGGAAGTGCTTACTCCGTAACCTTTAAATCTGAATACACGATAGAATGGACCATAAGGAAGTTCCATGCAAAACAGCAATTGAACCCCACTTACAGTTTCAAAAAAAATGTGACGAAAAATATCATATATGGTACAACAATGAAAGACAATGGTGTCTCAGCAAACAGGAAGTGCTTATGACATAACCTTGAAATCGGAATACACTAAAGATTGGACCATAAGGAAGCTTTGTGCAAAACAATAATTGAATCCCACTTACAGTTTCAGAAAAAATTGTGACGAAAAATTCCATATATTGTACAACAATGAAAAACAACGACGTCTTGGCAAACAGGAAGTGC
This sequence comes from Modiolus philippinarum, assembly GCA_002080025.1. NCBI lineage: Eukaryota > Metazoa > Mollusca > Bivalvia > Mytilida > Modiolidae > Modiolus > Modiolus philippinarum. The sequence goes on from MJUU01072871.1 coordinate 37,319, forward strand.
TTACGACGTAACCTTGAAATTGAAAACACGATAGATTGGACCATAAGGAAGCGTTGTGCAAACCAACAATTGAATCCCAGTTATAGTTTCAGTAAAACCTGTGACGAAAAATTCCGTATCTTGTACAACAATGAAAAACAACGACGTCTCGGCAAACAGGAAGTGCTTACTGCGTAACCTTGAAATCGGAATACACAATAAATTGGACCATAAGGAAGTTCTGTGCATAACAACAATTGAATCCCTCTTGCAGTTTCAGAAAAAATTCTGACGAAAAATTCCATATATTGTACAACAATAAAAAACAATAACGTCTCGGCAAACAGAAAGTGCTTATGGTGTAACCTTGAAATCCGTATACACGATAGATTGGACCAAAAGGAAGCTCTGTACAAATTAACAATTGAGTCCCACTTACAGTTTCAGAAAACATTGTGACGAAAAATTCCATATATTGTACAACAATGAAAAAAAAGACGTCTCGGATAACAGGAAGTGCTTACAGCATAACCTTGAAATCCGAATACACGATTGATTGGACCATGAGGAAGCTTTGTACATAACAACAATTGAATGCCTCTTACAGTTTCAGAAAAAAATTGTGACGAAAAATTTCAGATGCTGTACAACAATAAAAAAAATAATGAAGTCTCGGCAAACAGGAAGTACTTACGCGGTAACCTTGAAATCTGTATATACACATCGGACCATCATGAGAAAGCCTTTGCCAAAATATGATTTCATTCTCTAAAGTAGTTGTTGAGAAAAGTGTGGTTACGGACAGACGAACGAACGGACGAACGAACGAACGGAGGTAAATCAGTATACCCCCACTACTATGTAGCGGGGGTATAATTAAAGAATTCAAACCTGATGATCTGAAAATGAACTATTTAGTGGAGAAGTGTGATCCATTGTCTTTTCTTTTCTTACTTAAAAAAGTACCAAAGGGTGATTGCAATATAAGCCACAATTTTTATATTCAATTATACAAATATCCCCCCAAGAACTTCATATTTGGTAGTTCGAAAGTATAGTCATAAAGTTTAACATTCAAAATTTAGTGTGACTTAACCACGATTATATAGTGAGGTAACAATGGTAATACATAATATAACTCTAAAGGTTAGAGACTTAGTATGCTGCCATATAATGGTGAACATAGATAGGGGAAGATGCATGGTATAAGACATATACACTTAGTTATAACTGGTTTCGCAGAGTCTACCAAACGTACTCAAATATTGCATTCCAGGGCATTACGAGACTCCCTCTTAAAATAAATTGGGTAGAGTTCCCCTTATAAATTAGTTCATACATATTGCTGAAATTAAAAGATAGCATGCAGCCAAAACATTTTTTTTTCTCAAATTGATAGGTTTCTAGCTTGGTTTTATGGAAACCAAAGATGCATTATTTGTTTCAACAAATGTGACCTTGACAAAAGAAATTTGGAGATGGGTTCCCCTTATTACTTAAGTAATACATAAAGCTGTAATAAAAATAAATAAACACGTCTTTCTAAAAACTATAGATTTCTGCCTTGGTTTCCATGGCAACAAAATGCTAAATAATCCATTACAACCAATTTTATACCTTGTTTCAAAAAAAAATATAGCAGGGGTTCAACTTTTAACCAAAGTCTACATATAGCTGTTATAAATATGCAAAAACAAATTTTTCTATATGTCAAAGGGGACGACTGTTATTTAAAATTAGTAATTACCCTAATACGGTCATTGAAAAAGGCCTTTAATAAATATCAGTTTCTTATAGAATAAGCTGAGTTTCGGTTCGATCTGTGATGCTTCTACAAAAATTCATTGTTTAAACCACTATCAACAGATACATAAAATGTAGCAGTACATCATATGGAATGCATTCACAAGTTTTTGATACTTGTTTTTAATTTGCTACATGTGTATTGAAATTAAAAGGGTGGATGGCTACTGTGGTAAGGTACACAATATATTTTCCGAATCAAGTGACATTATTTTGCTCCTATATTTTTGAAAAGAGCTAGTGTAGTGTAGCACCTAATAAACTTAAGAATTTAAAATGAGGTTTTAGAATTAGCAGCTGGTACAGTAGAGAATCAAAACGATTCATTTACTGTTGTTTATTCATAAAATGCCATAAAGCATATAAAATTATCTATGTAATAAAATAATCAATAAAATCTCAAATGATGTTTTATTGTGATTAAACACATAAAAGCTCTATAGTCGTAAAGCATTTGAAAGAATGTTAAAATTACATAACAATCATTGAAGTATTACAGCATCTATTAAAAAAGAGATAGTATAGAAATTACATCAGTTTGGAATAGCTCTTGAAGATTTATCAGAACGACTGATTGCTTAAAAGAAATTCAAAAAATACTGCCATAGTGTCACAAACCAAACCATTTTATTTTGATAATATTTTGCTTGTTGTTTGAAAACATCTATTACGTTCTATTGCAACAATATTGATAAATTAATAAAGGAACGTCAATAATAATCAAAACACAGACTATAAATGTTGTTAATTAAACATTCTCATTTATTGATTGATTGTTATTTAATGCGAAACGAGCAATATCAAGACTGAATAGAATAGAAACCAACGAGGGATAATTAATAGGGAAAGGACAATGAACACAGTCATGTAGAAAACTTAGGAGGTGCATACTTGGGCTATGGTAAATGTAACTTCATCTTCTATTATCGAACTTAGAGTGCCATGTACAAGTTAAACGTATTACACTGTCGTTTTATCTGAAAACGAAAGCCTTCTAGCTTTTATTTAAAAAATATGTATACTCATACATGAACCAAAAAAAAGTAAAAGTGATTGAAGCACATTCGGATGAAGAGGCAAATAAGGGATATGCGTGGGACGAATGACTAATCTATCAATCGACTTGATGAGTGCCCCGTGTTTGTCTTTATGTTGTGATCGCCAACTAGCTTACTACACTAGTGCTTTCATTAGGCAACGGATGACAGTGAAAACAACACTTTGCCAGTGTTATATATGTTGACGATCACGCATCCATGAACACAAAGACATGAATGAAGCGTTGTTCGACACTAGGTAAAGAATTCTGCTCAAACCGGTGAAAGGGGCCGTCTTGAACTTACTATGAACTGAAGGCCTCAAGGTGACGTCAAGATAAAGAACAATAAAAGCGTTGTTCCATTGCTTAGTTTTGCCATGTTTTTTAGAGAGTTTATCTCATTTGAATTTGTTCCATATCCTTTCATCGTTAATTCCTTTGCTTGGTTCTATCATGTATTTTGAAGAGACTTTGTCACATGTGCATTTAGTCCATATCCTTTGTATATTAGACATATTTCTCTTGGATGTTAACGACCTGTTGACTATATGTTGCCTCAAACTGTTAGCTTTCCGAAATGATTAACTAGGCGTGGACCCAAAGATCACAGCCATTTCTGAGTTTAAAGTTTACAAGGACAATGGAATTGAAATTCTTCAAGAGAATGTTCAGGATGGCAAAATTATGCGGATGATAGTCAGGCACCAGATAAACACGATCAACATTTGTCCTGTTGACTTTATATCTCAGTGTTTTAGTCCTGTTTTGTTTAGAGACTAAGACCAGGTCTGGGGTACTGTCTTCTTAAGAAGAACGAGTGCATTTTCTCAAACTGGACCCAGAAATCATCATCACTGCAAATGCGACGAAGTTTGTTTCAGAAATAGAGACTTCAGAATGGCATTTTGACGAATTTTTTAAATCTACCTAGAAACGATGGATTAAAAAATGTTTCAATGGACGCAAATATATTCGAACTATATTCCTGAAATTGACACGATTCCTACGCGTTTGTTTATGAAATAAAATGGAGGCAATACACGTCACTTAAACTTTTTTTCTGTTTGTAAGCTGGAAAACGTTAGGTATTTGGTAACACGTATTGTTAGAGATCAATAAAATGTCACACAACGACGATGAATTTTGCCAAGTGTTTTGTTATATAATTGAAAAAAGGTAAACTTAAGAATCGGATTTTGATGCGTCTTGCAGACGACAGCACCCATGCTACAAACAATTTAAATATTAGCTCTGATACCACGGAGAGTGACGTTATCAAGATTTTAGAATTTTTGATAGATAATATTTTTGTCGAATTTGGAGGCCGTGTTTTTCAACAGACAATCGGGATTTATGGGAACTAACTGCGCGCCACTTTTAGCTTATCTCTTTCGTTTCTCATATGAGGCGAAGTTTTTGCAAGGGCTAACACAGAAAAAACAAAAACATTTAGCCCAGTCCTTTAATTTCAGCTTTCGCTACATAGCCGATGTACTTTCTTTTACTAATCCAAACTTCAGGGAAGATTTACACCAGATCTACCCCAATGAGCTTGAAGTTAAAGAGACTACTGATACACCTATTACAGCTTCGTACTTAGATCTTTTATATACATTGACGATGATGGACGTTTGAAATCTAAGCTTTATGACAAACTTGATGATTTTAACTTCCCAATTGTGAACTTTCCCTTTCTTAGCAGCAATATATCTACCTCTCCAGCTTATGGACTGTACATTTCACAGTTGATTCGTTACTGTAGCATGTAGTTATACACTGATTTTTTAAAAAGAGCAAACACACTGTCCCAAAATCTGCTTAGTCAGGGATTTGTTCAGCCTTTGTTACTTTCATCCCTTCAGAAATTTTATGGCCTTCACCAAGACATCATTGACATATATGACTTGTCTCTGTCCCAAATGAAAACGGACATTTTGAGCTAGATTTCACTTCTATACGGATTTGACATAACAGGATTTCACTCAACTCTGGATGGAATCACTGATAGTGTGACGGGTACCTCTAGCAGAGTGGGATATGCTTACCCTTCCGGAGCACCTGATGTCACTCCCGGTTTTCATAGGAGTGTCTTAGTTCTTAATGTTATCTTTTTATTTCCGTGCATTGTAGCTGTTTCACGTCCTTGTTTTATCTTTTTTTTCGCTGTTGCCGTTTTTGCAATGTCTATGGACATAAAAATGGGAGAACGAAAACAAATACAATACAGATATATAGTAATTTTAATTATGATATATTTCCAAATTAGTTAAAGGATAATATAATTTTTATTCTACCTATTCTAACTTTATAAACTAGAATTCCTTAAGTAATGATGATGTCCATTTTAAATTATGCGATATGATTAGAAAAATAACACATAGCATTTGCAACATATATATTCTTTTAAAAGATTGTGTGGAAATCAATGTCATTGATGCTTTGATTAATGCATTGATTTATATAAGCTCTATTTCGGCAGTCATCATGGTTGTTTACAACATTGGCAAATTTTGTTGTTACGTCATTTCGAAGAGTAAAACTGTAGAGAATGTTTCCGTCTTTCTCACATTTTTTGTAACTTGCAATATTTTCAAAGCATGTTGTTCAAAATTACTAGGGATAATTTTCCTCGTACAATGCTTAGTCTTAGCTGATTTTGGGTTTCAGTTTAGGTTCTTTCGACTATGGTTCTCTATCACCTTTTATAAATTCTTCGATTCCAGTGTGTACAGGATATCAAAATTTACTTTCGGCATTTTTTATTCAATTTGCACCGAAGACACAGGTTTTCGATACGGCTTTTTGCAGAAAGTAAATTTTCAGTAACTTTTCAGTATTTTATTATTTACTTACATAATAATTTCGTTTTTTAATCGTTTGCCTTAGCTGATTTTTTGAACCTATTGGTAATTTGTTCTCTATCTCCTTTGCACATATTTCAGTTGCTGGATTTCCAAAAGTTGATCTGCACTTAAGAGACAAAGTTGTCGAAATGCGCATATGCAGATACTAAATTCACAGTAACTAATAGAGACATTTTTTATTTATTTCCTTCAGGATCGATCACATTTTAAGTGTTTGATGTTTTTACAATTGCAACAGATATAAAATGTCAAACATGTATTTATAAATACAAATAAAAAATGTGTCCATGCGACAAGGATGCCCCCGCCATATAGATATATCGGAAAACAGGAAGTAGATGAGCGACGGAGTTGAAAAGGGGACACAACTCCTTACCAAAGCTTCAGACCAAATATCAAATCATTCCTGCCGTGACGAAAATGCTTGTTGATAACTGAGTCCGTATAAGAAATATTACAATTAATGGTTTAATGATTGATTCCTACCTTAATGATGTTAATTTCCAATCAAGAGATAGCGTTACTAATGCACAGTCCACTTTTCTGTCCGAGGGTATTTACATACTGGGGACAGTAACATGTATTCTAATATCCAGAGTTATAAGTATATGTATTAAACAGTATATTTCTCCTTGCTTTGGAGAACCGATAATTTGCCCGTATTACTTCATCCATCAACAGTACGTGCTTATGTTACGTCATTTAGTTAGACCTTACCACCCTATAAAGATAAGACATAGACTCGTCCACTTCCTGTCCGGCGGTATATAAGGAGACCAAAGTCAGGTCTCATGGTCAGTCTGTGATCGTTGTTGGATGAGCAACATCTCCAGCTACAGCATTAGTAAGTGTTATATCCCTTTGGATTTAATAGTGATTCCATTTGCCATTGTGAAGATTCCGGATTCAAAAGGATGTCAAAGGGATAAGGAAAGTGCCAATAGTTAGCTCTGAAATTAGCTTGTGTGCAATTTGATCTTCAGTGCTGGACATTCTTTTGGAAGTGTATATAAGCTATTGTGTTATAGTGTGAATTATTCTTTTGAATTGTGATTATTCTGATGTTCTAGTGTTAATATATTTGAAATTCATATACATAGGAAGTGTTCAAATTGCAAGTACAAATTTGATAGATCATTTAACTTTGTGCAATTTACCGTGTAATACTGGTGGATATTCATTTCAGTTTCCTTCTAGTCCATGTTCATATTTTTCTGCCAGTGTGTATATATTGCAATTTGCGTATGTTCGGTAAATTGCTATACGCAAATATAAAAGTGTGTAGGGGAAATATTGTTTGTGCAATTTGATACGTTCAGGATTCGTTTATGTATACATAAGTCAGGACAAATACATGTACCATTTGGGTGCCATTTGCATCGTATCAGTTTGCTTGTGCCAGTTGTATTGTATCATTTTGCTTTTGCCATTTGCATTGTTTCAGTTTGCCTGTGCCATTTTCTTTGTATCATTTTGCTTATGTCTTTTGCATAGTGTTACTGTGTCATTTTGCCATTAGCATATTTCAACAACTGGAATCCGGAGTTATTCTGGTACGGATCCATAGACCGCTTTAGGTTTTACACGTTACAAATTTGGTGGCAGCAGGTGGGATTCCATTGTTGTAAATAATTTGTAAATTAATTGTGTATAAGTAAATTTGCTATCAGTGGTTATTACTTTTTTGTATTGTATGAAATATTCTTTTGTATTTTATAGTTTCAAAGTGACTGGAAAGAAGTTCAGAAAAGAAAGGAAGAAGTTATCAATGTAAATTGTAAGTAGTTAGAAAAAAAAATGACAGATATAAATAGTGAAATATGCAATTTGACATCTGCCATTGAACACCTAGAAAGTGAGCTAAAAAGGAGTTTTGTACATTCGACTGCAAAACCTGATACATTAGCTAGTGAAAAATATGAGGGGGGATATTTCAAAGAAAAGTGATTTGGGGTTTGGAAGTGCCGTTCAAAAAGCAAATACACCGTCTAATGACAAAAGTCATACAGTCATGTTTGGTGCAAGACCAAAAGTTCCTTTAACCAAAACAAAGTCTTCTAGTGAAGTATCCTTTTCTACGGCAGAAACACTTCCTCTTATGGAGAAAAGCAATTTGATTTTTGATAAACGGGGTAAGTGTAAAGAGACAGAAACAATTCGAAACGCAACATATCTAGATGGTGTGCAAAATTAAACTGTGCCTAACATACTTTACTGTTCAAACAAACATGAGAGGTATGAAACAGGTCATTTGACAATTGACAGTTGTTCTGAGAAAGTTAAAAATTGTGTAATCAAGGTGTCAAGGTGAAACCCGCAACATATGCTGGTATGAATTCTTGGATCGACTGTAAGTCGCATTTTGAATGGTAGCAAAAGTTAACAGCTGGTCGGTGGATCAAAAAGGCCTTTATCTGGCTGTTTCTTTAAGGGGTCAAGCACAAGCTATATTAGGTGATTTGCCCAATGAAGACCGTAGTAGTTATGATATCGTAGTTAACGCTTTAGAGGAACGTTTTGCAGTTATACAGGGTTCAGTTTCGTAAACGCAAAAAGAAGGCATCTGAATCATTGCCAGAATTGGGACAAGTGTTTAGAAGACTTTCAAATCTTGCATATCCAACTGCTGCGAGGGACGTTCGTGAAACCCTTCCCAAGGAGCAATTTATAGATGCACTTTACGATTCAGATATGATATTAAAAGTTAAACAATCAAGGCCAAAAATTTTAGATGATGCAATAAGACTATATGTAGAGCTAGAAGCTTTTCAGAAAGCTGAAGAGTCAAATAAAACCTCACGTGGATATTTGGGATCCGCTGATACAAGTAGCAAATGTAATAAAAGTATGGGGGACCTTTCGGCTAATACTTTCGCTATTGAAAACTTAGAAAAGGCATGGGTTCAATGCAAGATATGATAAAACAATTGTCTGAGGAGATAGGTAGATTCAAGCAAAATAACAGGCCTACAAACACACGAGAACGTAAGGCAAGAAAGTGTTTTAACTGTGGCTCTAGTGATCATTTGTTTAGAAACTGCAATCTCCAAACTAAAGAAAATAGATTCTAAAACCAACAACATAGTGATAGGTAAAGACCAAGGCAAAATACTTCCAGGGTTATTCAAGGAGAAAACCAAATGTCTCGATCATTGATGAGGCGGGTATGTATATTGATATGTGCATAGGAGGTGTAAGTGCAAATTTCTTGGTCGACACAGGGGCGACTTTATCAATATTTTTAACAAATTTGTATGATAAACTGGCAAAGAAGCCAATTTTGCAGGATTTTTTTTTCTCAGCAAATAACGTCTGCTGACGGAGGTTATTTATCTGTAAAAGGAAATGGAGACTTTGTATTGGAGCTGTGTGAAAATTCATTTCAGATATAGGCTGTTGTGGCTAGTGTTCGTGCTGATGGAATAATCGGACTTGATTTTCTAAAGGATAATAACTGTATTATTATTATAGTGTCGAAGCGTTTGGTAGTTATGAAAAGTCATTTGACCTTCGATTTGAAGGACCATTTGGTTGCTATAGAATTGTTGCAAGTGAGGCAGTGAGCACCCCGCCTATGAGCGAGATGATTATTCTAAGAGCAGTTTGTGTGTCAAAAGGAGGAAAAGTGAAATCCTTTGAGGGAATAATCGAGCCAATTGAAGAGAAGCTTGAGAAAGATTCCACTTTAACTACAAGGGCAATTGTGAATACAAGTGATGTTGTGCCTGTTTGGCTTATGAATGTGAAATCTGAGTTTCAGATGATTCATAAGGGGACTGGCATAGGACAAATACATGAAGTGCAAAGTATTTCTACAATTGACAGTAATAAGACAAATGACAATGCAAAGTACAAGATCAGATCAGAATTACAAGATCTTTTAGATAGGTCAAGTGTTAATCTAAATGAAAAGCAAAAGGAACAACTGCAAAGTTGATCATCAATTACAAGGATTCATTTGCCGTGACTTACAAAGATCAAGGTCTAATTAACATTGTGAAACACAAAATCAATACCGGCAATGCGCCTGCTTTCAACAACTCCTTGAACCCAGTGTACAGCATAACAAATTCTACCGTTCATGATGCAACTTCGGTATTTTTGTATTTTCAAAGAACCATCCAGACGTACTCCTGTACACCTAAGGCACGAAATTCACAAACATATCGACGAAATGCTAGAGAAAGATGTGAAAGAGCCATCAAATACATGGAATAGTTCATGGGCATCAAGAGTGGTACTGGCAAAGAAAAAGGATGGATCACTTAGATTTTGTGTAGATTATAGGCGTCTTAACGGTGACTGTAAAAGACGCACACCCTTCGCCTAGAATCGACGATTCTTTAGAACAGTTATCAGGTAATGCTTGGTTCTCCACATTAGATTTATGTTCTGGGTACTGGCAGGTGGAGCTTTGCAACCAGACGTGCATTATTTCAATTTCAGACCATGCCATTTGGTTTGTGTTGTGCGCCATGTACATTCGAAAAGTTGATGGAAACTGTTTTGGCTGGCCTGCAATGGGACATTTGCTTGATATATTTAGATGATATTATTGTTATGGGTACAACATTTGATGAAATGATTGAAAATTTGGAAAAAGTGTTTATGCGACTTCAAAATGCAGGTTTGAAGCTTAAAGCGAAAAAGTGTTGCTTGTGTTCAAAAGAAGTTCAGTATTTGGGGCATGTTATTTCTGAGAAAGGTGTTGCTACTGACCCATCTAAAGTAGAACTGATCAAAAACTGGTCAACCCTTACCAATGTTACTGAGCTTCGATCATTCTTGGGCCTCTGTGGTTACCATCGCCGCTACATAAAATATTTTTCTACCAAAGCAAAGTGCCTTCATCGTTTGTCAAATTTACAATAAGAACCGACCACGGACCTCTCCGATGGTTGATGCAGTACAAAAATCCTGAGGGGCAACTTGCTCGATGACTGGAAGTCTTGAGTGAGTATGATAAGGAAATTATCCACAGGCCTGGTAACAAACATTCTAATGCTGATGCATTGAGCCGTATGAAATGTAAGCAATGTGGATACTGTAGTAATATTAAAGATCAGATTGGCAATGAAAGTGCTACAGTGCAAAAAATTGCCATCGAAGAGAACTCAAATAACCCTTCAAGTGACGAACAGTCGTCGCTTAAAGAATTACAGGATAGTGCCAATAGTGTTTTATTCTTTTAGAAGGCTTTAGCTGACAAGAAAAAGCCTTCATTCTCTGAAATTTCTGGTAGAAATGTGGCTATTAAATGTTTATGGTCACAATGGGATATTCTTGAAGTGATAGATGGAATACTTTACAGATGTTTTGAGACAAACGATTCACAGAAGAATCGTTTACAGGCAATTGCGCCTTATAGTGAAAGAAAGAATGTGCTCTTCCAGTGTCATAAAAGTTAAACGTCTCGCACCTAGGAGTTCGAAAGACGTTGGAAAAGATTCGACAGAAATATTATTGGCCAGGACTTCAGTCAGATGTTCGAAAATACATTGCAGGTTGCGATTTCTTCAACAGAAGGAAGGCACCTCTTAAAACAAAAAGAGTCCAAATGAGTCTCGTGCAAAGTAATTTTCCAATGGAACGAATAGCTACTGATATACTGGGCGAGTTGCCGGAAACTGAAGACTGTAATAGATATATTCTGGTTGTGTCAGATTACTTTTCAAAGTGGACGGAAAGTTTCGCAATGCAGAATATGGAAGCGAAAACTGTAGCAAAAATATAGTAGAACAGGTAATTGCTAGATTCGGTTTCCCATCTTATATACATTCAGACCAAGGGCGACAATTTGAAAGTAGTCTGTTTAGTTAAATGTGTAGAATGCTCAACATAAAAAAGACCAGAACTACACCTTACCATCTCCAGTCCGACGGGATGGTCGAAAGATTCAACAAGACTCTGGTGACTATGCTAAGTGCATATGTCGATGAACATCATCGTGACTGGGACAAACACCTTCCTTACGTTATGATGGCCTACAGGAGTGCTGAAATGAGACAACTGGTTTCATCTCAAATTATTTAATGCTGTGTAGGGAAGTGTCAACGCCAATTGATATCATGTACGAAATTCCGTCAAGTGTCAAATCATCACCGAAGAACCAGTGGGTTTGGGAATTAAAAGAACATATGGAAGAGGCACTCGAAAAAGTAAGGCAAAATACCCAAACCGCAATGTTGAGACAAAAGAGATTTTGGCAAACATTTGAAAAAGGCGACGAGGCTTATATCATATTGGAGAGGTCCTTTCAAAGTGTTAGAAAAGGGCACCGATGTTGAGTGTTTAAAAAAGGGTAAGTCTCAAATTATACATGTTGATCGCATGCGAAAAAGGAATTCCCAAGTAATAGGAGGGGAAACAAAACAATTATTTGATCACGTTCAAGAGAATTCTGGTGAAATAGAGCAAAGTAGTAAGCAATTGATTCTAGTCAAGAGAACTGTGATGCAGAGGTCGAAATGAAGGATTATGATCGGGTATTACTAGTGGAAAATCTCCCATTTGACCAAACAGATATTAGAAACGATACTGTACGTGACGGGCGAAGAGCAAGACGCCCACCTGTGTGGATGAAGGATTATTATCCATAGTCAAATTTGTAGATTTGTAGATAGCTATGTAAATATTTGTACATAATTTTAGCTATGTGTCTTTGTGCTATTTAGTTTACCTTCTTTGTCTTTCCAGAGAGAATGTCAAAGACTAAGGTGACTCCAAGAAAGAAGCCAATGTCATTAGTAGGTGAAGAGGAATCAGACAGATTCCCTTGTCCTTTCTGTCCGCTCACTTTTAGAACCAAAGAGCAAAGAAATAAACACATCATCGAATGTCTCCTTTTTGAGCATTATGCCCTTACAACACAACCAAGAGAGCATATTTGAATAAGCATATAAAAAATGTACATTGTGGTACATGTATGTCTGAAGAACACAGTCTCAATGAATCAGGAGATAAAATGCAAGAAAAGCAAACCGATGAAAATGACAATGAAACAGTAGATAGCCCAAGAAAAGAATCTGGAGAGCTGAGTTCTGACAATGGAGATAAGAGAAATGAAGACAAGAATGATAGCCTTACCAGAAATGAGAAAACAGATAACTCCTAGAGCCTTTTCGAAGATATCTCAAGTGATGATGATCTTTCCAATGAAAAAGACGATGAACCTCCTTGTGGAAAGGAAGAAGAAAAGGCCAAAGAAGCTAGTGATAGTAAGATCCCTAGTGAGAAGCTGATGGGGACAGATGATACCCTAGAAGGCAGGACTGTTAGAAAGGTAACTCGACCACTGCCGATATTTGCTCCTAAGCGTACTGTTAAACTTCAGGACCTACGACAAAGACTGGCAAAGAAATAACCACTACCACCAATGACCAGTACACCAAAAGCAGACGCTCAAGTAAGAAACATCGCGGATAATGACGAAGATAAAGAGCCAAAGATGGTTACAAAATATATAAAGATTATAACAAAGTATGAGAAAGAAGGAAGCACATCAAGATTATTGAGAAGAAAGTGCGCGCATCAAAGAACAATTTAACTGTGGTGGCTTGGTAGAGAGAATGATAAAGTAACAGGAAGTTCCTTAAACAAAATGTGTTTATTTCTTTGTTATGTGTAAGTCCTTCGGATGAGACTATAAACCGAGGCCCGGTGTTCAGGTTCGTCACACCCTGGGCACGTAAAAGACCCCTCCTCGGCTTCAAGGAGCCGATGTCGAGGCTAAAATCGTTAGGATCAAACATTTACACTCTGGCTGTGACATTCAAACTTGCAGACGTAATTGGCAAAGTTCATGATATATTTTGATTTATGAATAGGACATGAAGGTATTCAATCAGAGATTTGTGTTGGTAAGACAAAGTAAATCCCACGAAGTTTAGGAGTGTTTGTGAATTTTATTGTGATATGGCTGATGTTAATGTGGACTTAGTATCTTGTTGCCTGGTTTTAGTGTCAGATGGAGTTTGTGCCTGACAAGTGGCCAGAGGTGATACTTTAGGTGTATAGAACCAGAAGCTGATTTGTATCAATGTTGTTTGGAATAACAGAGTTACAAAGCGAATTAGGCTTTGTTTTATTTTTATTATGTCCAGTTAATAGTGTGGTCATTCGTGATTTCTCAGCATATCAATCAAGAAGTCATGCGAGGATGCATAAAATTAGAGGCGTGGGTAATGTGACGAAAATGCTTGTTGATAACTTAGTTCGTATAAGAAATATTACAATTAATGGTTTAATGACTGACTCCTACCTTAATGATGTTAATTTCCAATCAAGAGATACGTTACCAGTGTACAGTCCACTTTTCTGTCCGAAGGTATTTACATAGTGGGGACAGAAACATGTATTCTTATATCCAGAGTTATTAGTATATGTATTAAACAGTATATTTCTCCTTTCATTGGAGAACCGATAATTTACCTGTATTACTTCATCCATCAACAGTACGTGCTTATGTTACGTCATTTAGTTAAAAGACCTTACGACCCCTATATAGATAAGACATAAACTCGTCCACTTCCTGTCCAGCAGTATATAAGGAGACCAAAGTCAGGTCTCATGGTCAGTCTGTGATAGTTGTTAGTCTTCAGCTACAGCATTGGTAAGTGTTATATTCCTTTGGATTTAATAGTGATTCCATTTGCCATTGTGAAGATTCCGGTGTCAAAAGGATATCAAAGGGATAAGGAAAGTGCCAATAGTTAGCTGTGCAATTTGTGTGCAATTTGATCTTCAGTGCTGGACATTCTTTGGAAGTGTAAATAAGCTATTGTGTTATAGTGTGAATTATTCTTTTGGATTGTGCATTTTGGATTGTGATTATTCTGATGTTCTAGTGTAAATATATTTGATTATCATATACAGCGGAAGTGTTCAAATTGCAAGTAACAATTTGATAGATCATTTAACTTTGTGCAATTTACCGTGTAATACTGGTGGATATTCATTTCAGTTTCCTTATAGTCCATGTTCATATTTTTCTGCCAGTGTGTATATAGTGCAATTTGCGTATGTTCGGTAAATGGCTATACGCAAATATAATAGTGTGTAGTGGAAATATTGATTGTGCAATTTGATACGTTCAGGATTCGTTTATGTATATATAAGTCAGGACAGCTACCATATGGATGCCATTTGCATCGTATCAATTTGCTTGTGCCAGTTGTATTGTATCATTTTGCTTGTGCCATTGGCATTGTTTCAGTTTGCGTGTGCCATTTGCTTTGTATCATTTTGCTTATGCCTTTTGCATAGTGTTACTGTGTCATTTTGCCATTAGCATATTTCAACAACTGGAACCCGGAATTATTCTGGTACGGATCCATTAGACCGCTTTAGGTTTTACACGTTACACAGCATACACAAGCTGAGAAATTTTTGACGAAAATTTCGGACGTACGTAGAGACGGACGTATGGACGGCCGGACAAGGGTAAAACTTAATGCCCCCGTCGGCCAACGGCGGGGCATAATAAACATGCATGTATATACTTTCATTTTATTAATTTAATATACAATGTCGTCTAACATGTCATTATTTTATTAATTCCCTGATGATTTCTTCTAGTGCCACGCATGGAGCAGAACATGCTTACCCTTCCGGATCACCTGATCATACTCCCAGGTGTCAGAGGTAGTTCACGCTGTTAATTGTTACGTTTTTTTGTGTTGTCTTGTATATCGCATTATTACCTTTTAGTTTTGTCTACGTTGGTAATATCGCACTATCACCTTTTAGTTTTGTCTACGTTGGTAATATCTGTGATTGTCCTTTTTATTGTCCAAATATGCTGAACAAAAAAAGAAACGCATAATTTTTAATTTGTCATATTTATATGTAAATTTTATGCAATCGTTTAGTACTTGAGAGGTAACGTACATGGCACTAAGGAAAATTTCGCTTACACGATACGCTCTGTTAACCACATAGGCAAAAAGCAGTTTTTGCATGCTCTTGCATAAAACATGTGACAAAAATGGAAAAAAAATGTTTGATGCATGTTGCCTACTGAAACAGTTTGCAAACCCATTTCATAATTCCTTAAAACCAGTTTCAAAAAATATGCTCACTAAAAATGAGCGAAAATAAACTGTCGTTATACCCATTTGGATTTTAACGCAACAGGTCAACAAGAAGTTGCAACAATAATCGTCCATAATTGATGTTCAGCAAATAACAATGCAAAAGAGGTTTTCTTACAAAGTCAATGACCCACTGTTGTCATTTTCATTTGACACGTTTGGAGGTCATATACTGTATCTATTCCCGCAGCACTTCGTAAAGTTAAGAGAAAGTGACGTTACGTTTGATGAAAAGTGATGAAGTTTAGGGCGAATTTTGTTTGTTATCGATCTTTATTTAAGAATTGAATGCATTATTTTGAAGTTTCATTGGGATATGAAAGGGTTGACCGAAGCACATTTTTAATAAGCGCGGTAGCGCTTCATGTTGAAAATGTGTTCCCGGTCAACCCTTTCATAGTCCCTATAAAACTTCAAAATAATGCATTCAATTCTTATAATTACATTTTAACCCGAAATATAAAAAAACAACTTTATTTACAGGGAAGTACATCATGTACATTGGGATTCTATTTTTACAAATTTATCCGCCACGTGAACACGTGGTCAAATGTGTTTCATGGGAATTGCAACTTCACATTGATATACCACATGATCGATGTTCACCTATCAAACTGACGGAATTCAAATGAATATCCATGAAATGTAATTATTAGATAATAATTTGTTAATATTTTGATATCTTTTTTATTTATTTAAATATACAGTAGAACTTCGATGGCTCGAACTGCAATAACTCGAACACCATGGATCCCTCGAACCCTTTTTATGGTCCCTCTGTTGAAGTTATAACATACTTCGACCTCGATATCTCGAACACCTCTTTACCTCAAACTATTTCAATCGGTCCCTTGGGTGTTCGACCCATCGAAGTTCGACTGTAGTATGAAATAAAATATGCGTTTCTTTTTTTGTTCAGTATACTTAATTGATACAGAGAAACTTCTACCTTGGTACTGTTTAATGATTAGAGATGTACGCGTTCCTTCTATTTTCAATTGGTTTTGTCTTTATGGTTAGAAATTGACATAAACCAATCAGTCACCAAACATTTCTTTCAACAACATATTCAAGCTGGCTGCGTAACATACGTGGAGCACCTGATGATACCTATAGTTTTTACAAAAATACAACAGTCAGACTGCAGTTAGAGATGGTCTAAAAAGCTACTGCGAAAAAGCCTATTCCAAAAAAAAGCGGCGTGAATCAGATGTGGATTCTTAAAAATTCCAAAGATCTCCTTGAACAGCTTTCCTCAAACAGTCTCGCATACTGCAATAGCATTCAAACTTTTGATTTTTCTACCCTTTATACAACTCTTCCCCATAATAAACTTAAAGCAGTAATTTCCGATCTGATACATCAATGTTTCTGTACAAAAACCGGAGAACGCAGGTATTCCTATCTGGTAATAGGAAAAGATAAAACATATTTTGTAAAGAACCACACTGAGTCAAACAAGAAATACAGTGAAAAGGACGTGATTAAGATGTTTGAATTTTTGATCGACAACAATTTTGTTGAATGTGGAGGCCGTGTTTTTCAACAGACAATTGGGATTCCTATGGGAACAAATTGTGCGCCACTTTTAGCTGACCTTTTCCTTTTTTTCGTATGAAGCAAAGTTTTTACAAGGGCTGATACAACAGAAACAAAAACAGCTAGCCCAGACTTTTAATTTCAGCTTCAGATATATAGACGATGTACTTTCTCTTAATAACCCAAAATTTAAAGAATATTTACATCGTATCTACCCCAGTGAACTTGAAATTAAAGAGACAACCGATACACCCGATTCTGCTTCATACCTTGACCTTTTGTTGTACATTGACGAACATGGACGTCTGAAATCTAGATTATATGACAAACGTGATGATTTTGACTTTCCAATTGTGAACTTTCCCTTTCTCTGCAGCAATATACCTGCATCCCCAGCATATGGAGTATATATTTCACAATTAATTCGTTACTGTAGAGCGTGCAGTACATACAGTGACTTTGTGGAAAGAGCAAAAGCACTGTCACAAAAACTGCTGAGTCAGGGATATGTTCAGCCTTTGTTACTTTCGTCCCTTCAGAAATTCTATGGCCGTCACCACGACATCATAGATAGATATGAAATGTCAGTGTCACAAATAAAAACTGACATTTTCAGCTAGATTTGCGTCTTCCCTGATTTGACATTACCGGTTTCGACTTTACCCTGAATTGACCCACTGACAGTGTGACGGGTGCTGTGCACAGAGCAGGACATGCTTACCCTTCCGGACCACCTGATGTCGCTCTCGGTTTTTATGGGAGTTCACACTGTCAGTGCTTTAGTTTTCAGTGTTGTCTTTTTAAATTTTAGTTTTGTCTTCGTCAGTAATGTTTGTGGTACGGATTTGTCCTTGTCCATGTTTGAATACTTAAGTGATTACAAAGGCTTTTCAAAATTTCACCTTGGTACTGTTTGAGGGTTAGAGAAGTAACACGTACCATGGCTCTCAATTGGTTTTGTTTCAGGGTTAGAAAATGACAATAACCAATCAGTAACCTAACAGATCTTTCAAAACATAAGCCTCACTGGCCGTGTGACGGGTGCTGTGTGCAGAGCAGGACATGCTTAAACTTCCGGGGCACCTGATGTCACTCTTGTTTATTGAGAGTTCACACTGTTAGTGCTTTAGTTTTTTGTGTTGTATATTTAACGTTCGAGTGTTTTGTAGGCATGTGGTGTCTTTGGTCTTCCGTCTTTTGGTGTTCTTGCTTTTGCCTTGTCTCTGGACTTTGATTTGTGTAATCTTGTGCTTTGTTCCTTCGGTATTCTACTGCCGTTGTTCAGTAGTGTGGTTTACCACTTGAATTGGGCAGAGTCAAAATAAAAATCAAAAATAAAAATTCGACTGAATTTAAAAGATAAAAAAGGGGTTAAACAGCCCAATGTTTCGACATGTAATGTCTTTTTCAAGGGTAAGTAAAAATAAAAAACACGTGTAAACACGCTACAAGAAATTGAGAAACTAAAACCCTATATTGGATAGTCGTGCAACGACCCGAGAAATTTGATCAATCTAGCCAATCTTGAACACATTACCAGTTTTAGGTTTGTATAGGGGTCCCCACAGCTGGTACATTAGCTTTGTCGCCTACTTATTTGTTTTGTCATTGTAAGGTTGTCTCAATTTGTTTTCAATATGAATTGCCGCGATTACAGGTTTTTTAGAATGCCCTCCTTTTTTCCTTTTTGATTCGGTGTTCGTTTGACGATGCACTTCTTTACCAGACACTTCATGCATGTTCACCGTTTGCTTATAGAGGGTACTCACCAATGCGTTGGTATATTCGTTTATTCTAATTACTGTATTAAAATCCTGTATTCCCAAATAACATTTGGTATAAATTCATTAGATATGTTTAACATTTAACTTTTGACTTGTTGCATTTCTTCAAGTTCCTGGTGCATTTAGACTGATGTAGGTGTTTTTATGCAAAAACATAATATTTTCATGCCACACTAAATCAATCCAATAAGATTTTACTCCCATTGCTGCAAATCAACGATATAATTATGCAGTCTTATAAGAACAATAGGTATTTTATTTGTGACATGGAATCTCAAGTGACACAGCACTGTCGTAAGAGTTTATCAAATATTCACAACAAATTATAACAGTTTTTATTATTATACCTTAGTTATCTTTTTCTATAACAAATGATCATACAATATTTCTACTATTTTTCCATTTTCAAAGATTTGTCTATTTTCCCTCATTAGCATAAACTATTTTCCCCTCATTGACATATCTTTTTAACTATTTTCCCTCATTAGCATGTACTATTTTCCCTCATTAACATATCTTTTGTCTGGTGTTTCTTTCTACGCCTCGGGCAATAGTTGTACATCGGGGACAATAAACTTACTATTCCACTCATACCCAGTCAATAAGTATAAATTATTAACTTATAGTTAAATTTATTCATATGCAGCATTTTTAACTATTTTCATGAAAATTTTAACGTCGGGTTGAACAGTTAACTGTTTACCGATTTCCGGTCGAACTGTTCCATGCGGAAAGTCATTGCGCAGTGCGACTTCATTCAACTTCTAGTCATGCACCATTTTTAAAGGCAAGATTTGTTTTATTTGTTTATATAAGATTTTTTAATGTTTATATAAGTTAATAAAACAGT
This sequence comes from Modiolus philippinarum, assembly GCA_002080025.1. Taxonomy (NCBI): domain Eukaryota; kingdom Metazoa; phylum Mollusca; class Bivalvia; order Mytilida; family Modiolidae; genus Modiolus; species Modiolus philippinarum. The sequence continues at coordinate 57,268 of MJUU01072871.1, forward strand.
TATTTCCTGCCCCGTTTCAGGAAACAGCATAACTATTGTCCCTCGATGATGGAAATGACTTGCAAACTGATGCCTTTGGCCTTCTAGTTATTTGATGACTTTGACATGTTTGATATAAACAATCAGTGGAGAACTACAATTTTAGCGAAAATATGGATGAAAGTACAAATTATATGAAAAGTTTTGAAAATATGACGCAAAATATCAATGAAACGTATTCTATTCCATCCTACATGTTTTGGTATGTTACTATAGCAAATATAGTTATTTTTATAATTGGGGTTGGAGGGAATACATTTGTGCTGTTTGTTGTGATAACCAACAAAACAATGAGAACACACATGACCATTCTTTTGTGCAGTTTATCTGTGGCTGATCTTCTAGTTTTGTTGATATGCCAGCCTGCGGGAATGATGGAATTTTACGGAAAAAACAGATGGTTCTTAGGAAAAACACTGTGTAAGTAAATCAGATCTCCATATAAATTGTTATAAAAACCTTTAAAAATGATAGAATTTCATAATCATGCTTTTGTTAAAGGTCAAAGGGAGTTAAAAGGGACTTAATACACCCTGAATTCCATTTATATATGCTTATTTTCTAACAACTGGTATGTAGTTCTTTCGCAAAATAAATCCCCTTGAAATCTCGACATTGTGAAATTTTGTATCACCATTCATTATAGTAATAACAAAGTATGAATATTAGTTGTACATGTATAGCCCTGAACTATTATTGCAAGATAAAAACAATGTACTTTCTATTTTTTAGCAGATTTTAGTTTTTTAAATCCTATAATGTTATTGCTTGAACATTTCCCCATAGTGTTCTATGATCTTATAATCGTTTCAAGTTTTGGTATAACCATAGTTCGGTTCCCTAATCAACTATCCTGTTGTTATTTTCATTGCAACTTATATTGACCACATTTCAGATGGCCTTAATTATGTGTTACCCAAGAGGGCATTATTCCTCTTTATAATTCAATTTTGCTTTTCATTAATTGTGTAAAAAAAATCTTAAAAAACCAGAAACGTCGATCGCAATTCCGTTAGTGTTAAAATGAAAGCTTACAAATGACTTCTGATCGCAACATTAGAGGTCAATCCATTTATTTGTTCATTTAGTAAGAGAAGCCTTAAGGATTCGTTTGATTAATAACTGGATTAAGAAACTCAAAATGATATTATAAAAAGTATTGTCCCGGTTCGCATTAAAGTAAGGTGTCGTTCTGCGAAAAAATACAAAATGAATGTACAAAAGGGTGTTTGTTCGCGCAGACTACCAAAATACAACTAGTCAGTGATCGTTTTAATAAGTTAATATTTATAATTTAAATACAATTAAAACTTCTCGGTATTCTTATAGTAAATCTTTCGCAGATGACAACAGAAATTCCCCTTTAAGAGCCTATGTTTGTTGTGTCCTCCTCGGGAGTTGACCATACTACCGGAATTTACATGCACAACACGGCGTGGCGCTTGTCCTATTAGATGCAGAAGATGCTTATTGTAATAAAACTTAAGATGGACTGGTCGGAGTTCACCTTAAACTTTGAACTGGGGTAAATATACTTTTTTCGTGTAGTGCCAACATTAGGTGTTAAAAAATCACAATCAAATTAATCATTAATACTCATGTAAGTATCTTTATAGTGAACAATTTTCAAAAACAAATAGTTTGTAAACTGTATGCCCCAAAATATAAATAGGAACTATCACCAATCAAACAATTATTAATCTAATAATAAGATCACCGTGAATTTGGTCTGTTGTACCTATTTATGTTTTGGAATGATCAATTCCTGAATGACAGGTAACTCCGTCCAGTCAACCTAAACTTTTCTTACAATACCCATCTCATCATAGTTTTAAATTGGGTTCTTGTTCATCTGTATGTGTGTCTGCACCTTTCTTTTCTGTACCGTACATATATGTGTTGTCTTTCTTTCTTGTAGTTTCTAATGTTACCTTGGTCTCTGAAGTATTCTTTTTGGACATGCTGTTCGGTTCTCACTATATTAAATATAAACCAAACTTATTTTTCAAAAGTTTTGTAAGATTCTGATATATATTTTAAAGAGATTTGTAAGGATCCGATAATCATCCTTATATACTCCTGCTTAATATATCACTTAAAATCATCGACCAACATTTCTCAATCCTGCGTTAAGTGACGTTTAATACCCGAATTATTCAACTTCTTCTAAATTTTAATATTTGCTTTCAGTTAATATGGCTCAGAAGTATAGCTTTTGCACAATTAAGATGTCGCATTCCAAGTGTTCCTTGCTGTCACTAAAATATTTTCTAGATTGGTTAAAGTTTCCACGAAAGTCAACTTATTGATTTTATAAGCTATTTCAGGAAAAATGGAATTATGTCCATGCGTTATGTTATTTCGAACATCTCCATTTGCCAACACCAATATTTATACTCCTCTACATTATATCATTGTAGTTTGAACACTTCGAATAGTTCCGTACGGTCGAACATTTTCATAAAGATAGGGATAAGGGTCATCTTTGTGACGATCTGACGTAATAATTGCGTACTGAATATTTTTTTTATCTTTTCCTTATATCATAGGAAGTTTTATTATTGCAGGAATCGATTGTACAGAAGTTTTGCCTTTTGTCCCGCTTTCAATATAATTACAGGCATCTCATGATTGCTTGAATAAATATTATATTGAGTACAAAGTTTGCCACAAAATAACAGGAAGTTCATGATTGCGGGCATCGATATTACTGTGGAAGTACATTATTTCGTGGACATCGTGGTTTTTAAATATATATAACTATTTCGTGGGTATTTAGATCCATGGTTTAGAATTCTGTGCATTAAAACCCTGAGAAAAATGCATTTTGTTGGGAATTTAATTTCGTGGTTCAAGTGAACCACAAAATCCATGAAAATTGGAACCCCACGAATAATTGTACTTTCACAGTATATCCATTACAGACAAAGGTCCCTTTGAAAAGAGGAAGTTTAATGATTGCCGGCATCGATATAATATCGATAGCAGAAAATGTCATAAGCTATTTGTAAATTTACAGGAAGTTTCATGATTGCGGGCATTACTATTATAACGAACACAAAAATTGTCTCCATTGGCATATGTTTTTAGTCAAATAACATGATGTTTTTAATGATTGCAGGCAATGATATGATATGGATTGCATAAAATGTCCTTTTTGCCACATGATTTTAGTCAAAGGATAAAAAGTACATCATTGAGGTCATCAATATAATATTCAAGACGGCAAATGTCTCTTTGCTATATTTCAGTTCAAATTTCAGGATTTCCTTTTGATATATGTAATTTGTAAAATTACAGGAAGTTTCATGATAGCAGGCATCGATATTACATGGATAGCAGAACAAATCCTTTTGTTATATGTTATTTGTAAAATAACAGGAAGTTTCATGATTGCAGGCATCGATATTATATCGAATATAAAAATTGTCCCTATTGGCATATATTTGTTGTCAAATTACATGAGGTTTAATGATTATCATTGAGGTAATCAATATAATATTGAGGACAGCAAATGTCCCCTTTGCCATATAATTTAAGTCAAATTTCGGGATGTTTCATGATTGCAGGTGTCGATATTCTATCAGATGCAGAAAATATCGATATTCTATCAGATGCAGAAAATATTCCTTTGTCATATGTTTTTGGTAAAATTACTGTAACTGTATTGATTTCATGCATTGATAGCATGTCGATATCCCCTTTTTGCATGATTGCAGGCACCGATCTTGTATCGTTTCCAAAAATGTCGCTTAAACAATATCTGTTTTAGTCAAATTACAGAAAGTCATGATTGCTGACATCGATATTAAATCGAACTTAGAAATTGTCCTTTTTGCTTTATTTAGTCACATTACAAGAAGTTTCTTTATTCAGTCATTGATATTTCATAGCTTCGTACCTAGATCTTTTATTGTATATTGACGAAGATGGATGTTTGAAATCTAAGCTAAATGACATGCGTAATGATTTTAATTTCCCAATTGTGAACTTCCCCATTCTAAGCAGCAATATACCTGCCTCTCCAGCCTATGGAGTGTACATTTCACAGTTGATTCAATACTGTCGAGCGTGTAGTTCGTCCATTGATTTTTTTAACAGAGCAAAAACACTGTCTCAAAAGCTGCTTTGTAAGGAATTTGTTCAACCTATGTTAATGTCATCCCTCAAGAAATTCTATGGCCGTCAACATAACATCATTGAAAGATATGACGTGTCAGTATCCAAAATGAAAGTAGATATTTTCAGCTAGATTTCACGTCTTCCCGGATTTGACTACCGACTTTGATATTTTCCTGGATTGACTCACTCACAGTGTGACGGGTGTTAACCTTCCGCGGCTACTTATGTCACTCTCAGTTTCACTGGATTTCACATTGCGAGTGCCTTTGTTTTGAATGTTGTGGTTTCTATTTCTGTGCTTTGTGTCTGTCTTACGTCATTGTTCTCTGTGTCTAACGTCATTGTTTTCTGTGCTCTCGTTTTGACCATGTCTTTCGACTTGATGTTTTGTAAATTTCACACCTTTGTTCCTTCGGTATTCTTCTGCCGTTGTTAGATAAATTACAGGGCTTTTTTTATTGCGGGTATCAATATAATATCGTATAGAGAAATTGTCCCTACTGACATCTGTGTTCATTAAAATAAGGAAGTTCTATGATTGCTGACATATGCATGTATATTGAATACAGACAATGCCATATAATTTTCAGTAAGCAACAACGGCAGTAGTATACCGAAGGAACAAGGGAAGCAATGACTACACAAATCGAAGTCCAAAGACATGGCAAAAACGGTAACAGATAAAAACAAAGACAAAACAAGGACGTGAGACAGCTATAATGCACGGAAATAAAAAGGCAAATTAGGCAGTTGATACCTTGAACAGGTTATGACTGCTTTTAGAACCGTTTTTGACACTAAACTTTTTAAAATTCTTCACGATCACTGCTTTTGAACTATTCTAGAGCTGTTCTACATCAATTCTAAGTTAGTTTGGAGCATTCGTAAAAGTATTTCTAAGTACAAACCGTGAGAGGTTATGACTACACTCAACTGAAGGACCTAGCCTTATCGATTTAGAGGTCATCTCCTCCAACACGGTCTGATAAAAATATATCTCTGGCTTGTGGGAATCAATTTTCTTAAAAGGCAGTCCGTTGGATTTTCATATGGAGTTATTACCTAGTCCTTTTCGCCCTAAAGATATTAGAAATTTTCATATAAATAGTTTAAAAGTAGGTCTTTTGCAAAGAAATGCCACGCCGCTATCTCTTCTTGTTATGCCCCCGCGAGTTATAGTCGGAGGGTCACTGTTTTTGCCCCTTGCCGTCTTTGAGTCCATCCAACCGCAGGTTGGCCTAGAGATTAAACCTGAAACAGTCATGTGACAAAATCTTATACAAATGATGTAAGCACTTCTATTTCCAAGTGAGCACAGTAGCTACATATTCAGAGAATTCAAGTTTAAACCAAACACCTATCTATCCTAAATTTACTTTACTAAGTTCGGTCTGAAGCTGAACATTTATTATTTAAATGTCCTAAGATGCGATTTTGTTTTTAAAACTCACATGTGGGATTTTACAATTTATCAAGTATTTGACGAGTTAAGGACGACAGAAACCACTAGATCTACACCGTTTTTTTAAACTTATATCTCGAATTTGACGAAAATGGTCATCTCAGTACTAAAATTCACAACAAAGGGGACGAATTTAATTTCAAAATTTACCATTTCCCTAACATGGACAGTAATAGTAAAGCTTTCATGTGTAGAGAAGTGTATGTTTAACAGTTGATTCGTTAAACGAGAGCTATCACAAATTAAAGACTTTCACATAACACAGTTATCTCCGTGACCGCCTTATTAATCAAGGCTTCAAACAAATTTCGTCTCATACGATCATTAAAAAAGTTCTGTTATAGATATCAGTCCCTTATGGAAAACTTTGAAGTTTCGGTCCGAACCCTGATTCAAGATTTGTGTTTCACTTAGTATGAGATGAGCATCTCTTTTAACTGTCTATGCCCTTTCAATAGCAATTGCTGTTGAGTTACTACGGACACAATGCAATGGAAGGAGGATTTGCATGCTATAAAGTAAGTGAGAACCGAACGGTCAGTCAAAAGATCGAACAATTCATGCACAATGGCAACATCGGAAACAGTAAGAAACAAAGACACCACCTGAGTACGGGACAAAAAAGAAAAATGAAGACACACATACAGATGAACAACACGGACCTATAAAAACCATGGGGGAGATCAGGTGTACCGGTAGAGTAAGCATCTCCTGCTTCTATAAGACACCCGCCGTGTTGAACATGTCAACTCCGGTAGTAAAGTCAAATCCGATAGAGGAAAACAAACTAAGTTGTGAGGGGAAGATCTGTTGTCATCTGGGAAACAGATATCCCATAGGGATCCACAAGATCGTAAAACTTCTATAGTGAAGTTTTTGGTAACGTGCCCTTGCTTAAGTAGTCTATTTCTAAGCAACAGTGCTCTATCAAGGAATTCACTATAAGGACCACAAGCACTTGAGTCGCGATTGAGTTGTGAGAGCTTGTGCTTTTGGAATGTTGCAACAAAGAGAAGGGGAGTTGGCTATTGGAAAAGTGAAGTCATCGCGTTTGTCATACAGCTAGGTTTGTAATATACCTCTGTTGTCAATTTCAAGATGAAGGTCAACGAGGCCGATGTTGAAGTATCTGTAGTATCCTTAATTTCAAGCTCTTTGGATAAATAAAATGAAGAAAATCACCAAAGCGAGGTTTGTTTACTGATAAAATATTATCTATATAACGGAAGCTGAAATTAAAGGACTGGGCCAGTTTTTTGTCTTTATTTTGAAGAGGTCGTTCAATGAATTCTGCCTCATATGAGTGGAGAAATATATCTTCTAAAGGAGGCGCAGTTTGTGCCTATTTGAATTCCAATAGTCTGAAAACAAGTCCTCCAAACTGGACAAATATATTGTCGATCAGAAGATCTAACCTTTTAATCACTTCTTCCTCTATGTATTTATTTTAGTTTCTTGATATTTGGGTTATTGGATGTGGTTTGTTTCCATTGATTTATTCACCTTTTTACCTTTTTGGGACCATTTAGGGCTTGCTATATGGTGTGAGGTTCCTCACTGTGTTGAAGACCGTACGGTGACCCCTAGATGCTTTGTTTTGGGTCGTTTTAACCTGGATATGGGATGTTGTCTCCTTGACATTTACCCTTTTCCCTTTCTTTTCATATTCTGTTATTCCTAGTCGTATTTCACACAGTATGCTTCTTCTCTGCTTAAAACAATGTTTTTATATCTTCGTTAGAAACATCTATTAATGATATTTTTGAGCTGAGATTTCAATTGTTTATAAAGAATGAAAACCGGTTTAATAAAACCGGTTTAACCCTCCATTTCTTTTGAAATGCCTGTACTAAGTCAGAACCTAATAATTTCTCACGAATGATTTTGTGATCTAACGATTTCGACCGCACCCGTTTATGACCGGTTAAGTATAACTTGTGTTTTGTGGGTTCGTCATTGAAAAGGCGACCATGCTTGCTGACGTCTTGGAAAAAAACACTTGTTTCAATGATGATATAAAATGTTGTAATTAAAAATACATTGCTCAAAAACAGAAATATTTTTTACTTCGTTACCATATCGATCTGCAACACTTGTTGAACCCTCTCAACAGTAAAACATAAAATTCTATATTTCTTACAGTACGCTAATCTACTATGGCTATCATGATAAACCCCAGATAGCCAGAAAGGCAAAGTGATGAACAAGTTATCCGTTTTCATGTAGTCCTATTTTGCCTTGAAATCCGAAAACATTTTTTTGCAACGGTTTTTTTATGTTGGAACATAAATAAATGGATGATCTAACCAACCAATTTATGTAAACAAGAGTCTACCATTATAAATAACTCTGATTTAAGGGGTATATAGTGATCGCCGTGTCCCTTTGTTGGTTTGTTCGTTCGGCCGCCATATGATATCTTCTTTGTGCCGATAACTCCTCATATACCACTTCATGAAAATTTATTGAAATTTTCTTCAAATTTGATTTGATCTATTTTTATTCTTTTTTATTACTGGAATAAAATGCAGATATATATATATATATACGTGAGCTTTTCGAACAGTTTTTCTAGTTTCTCGTGCGAAAGTTTTGACTTTTCACACTTAGAGTCGTTTCGTAAAAGAATACAATTAAACAAATCGTAACGCCAAAATGGGCAAAAGATACCGGTAAATTAGGTACTAAAATTTATGATAAAAGGGACGATTTTTCTTTTCCCATAGTTAATTATCCATTTCTTGATGGCGATGTTCCATTAGTGCCTTCATATGGTGTTTACATATTTGAACTTGTTCGATTTGCTGGAGTATGTAATAACGTTTGCGATTTTAAAGAACGGAATCTTTTCAAAACTGAAAAACTATTACATCAGGGTTTTCATTATCATAAACTTGTTAAAACCTTTACTAAATTTTATCATCGATATAAAGACTTTACTCATAAATACAATGTAACCTGTAAACATCTAATCAAGGCTGGTATTTCACATCCCTTATTTCACGGTAATGTTTTATATAAGAGTAAATTATACTTAAACTCGCCTAACAAACTTATAAAACCTCTAAATCGTCTAATTCACAAGGGTTATAATTACGGTATTGTCGTCAAGTCATTGCGTATGGCCTTCATTTGGTATTAATATTAATTTTTTGATAGGGCTTTGCATTTTAACTAAACACATCTTAAATTTATAACATCTGTATTGCATAGACACCAGTTATGTATTCCGGTATATGCACGAAATCATTATGCTAAACTCCTCACAGGAAGGGATCTTAATGGAAACTGTATACTGAGGGTACATAACTTAATTTTTTAGTTAGTAATAGGTCTGGAGCTGGCATGTCAGTTAACTGCTAGTAGTCTCTTGCGATTTAATGTTTATGTCCGTATATTTAGTTCTTTCAGATTAATTTTTTCACACTGTTGTTACGATTGTTTTTTTTTCCTTTTTATCACATTGGCTATAGGGGAAGGTTTGTGCCCAATAAAACTAGTTTGCGCCTGTCGTCCTAAGTCAGAAAATTTATAAAGCCTTTGTGTGTCTTTTCTGTTTTCTAGTTAGTTTCGCTGAACTTGATTACTCCTCATTTAGGGGCCGACTCCTCACCGTTCATTGAAAATGGTGCCTTTGAGTTGTTATAACTCCCCTTTGGGTCGTTGTCTCTTTGACACATTCCCCGTTTCCCTTCTTTTTTCTATCCTTTGCTTTATCAAATTCTAGCTTTTCAAAAATATAAATATTTTTACGACCATATAACGGTAGCTTAGATCCATTCTAGAAAAAGGTGGAGATCCCAACCCTAAAACATATACATGTTGATTACACATTACAAGTGCAATTGATTGACACATACCAGAAGTCCAAGAGAGTGGAGCACCTCCCCTTCATTCGAAGAATGATTGAAACAGTTAAAATTCCCAACCTTTAACGATTTAAATTTTGATACCTCATGACAAGAGAAATTGATTACCTTATATCATAAGTCCCCTGAGTGGTGCCGCGCCGATCATTTGATGAGATGGATTTTTTTGTTTCAAGAATAATTTCATTACTTTGTTTTAAAATGGGGACGGGTGTATCATGTGCTCTTGACGCAGCATTTTATTTATAATGTTGTCTTCTGACTCTAACGACTCATTTATGACGAGTTCACTAACTGTCAACTATAACTATGAATTAATGTTTAATTTGTGTCATTTTGTACAAAATGATTTCACCCAAAGCAACAATTATTTCTTATACGACAGTGGTCGTAAAAGTATATATAATATGTTGTATGGTAATTGCTACATGGAATAAAATTATTTTAATTTATTTATTTTCCGTTTTTTTTTCTTTTTTTTTTATGTGTTGAGTCAAATGAAATATCCTCTTGGTGATTTGTTCTTTATCAGCTTTTACGTATATTTCGGTATATGGATTTCCAAATGTTTAAATTTTATCTGCACTGAAGAGAGATAAGTAGTCGAAATGCCCATTTGCAGAAACTAAATTAACAGTAGCTTCGTTACTTTGTTATCTTATACGAACAAATCGCTTTGTCAAAACATCAGTAATTTTGTCAAAAACTCTAATTTGAACAAGGAGACAAATATTTGCATTAAACATTTTATTTTTAGCGTGAAACTCATAATTGTTCTTTAAATAATATACAGTTATTTAATGGGTATGCAGGCAACAGACAATAATATTTGTCCCGAGGTACTGGGAACCACCAAAGTGTTCTATTGCCCGAGGCCAACGGCCGAGGGCAATAGAACATCTTTGTGATTCCCAGTACCAAGGGACAAATGTTATGGTCTGTTGCCTGCATACCCATTAAATAACTGTTTTATTACCTTATTCATATATTTTAAAATAAAACAAATGTATAGATTTAATGTGACACATAAATGACTTTTAAAAGGTAACGGAAATGCATTTGTCCAAATGTATTAATATATGTCGTCCATCTTGGTGCCTTTGCTTTTTTTTTCATCGTGAATGTTATTTTCGTCATATATCTATTAATGATTCCTTTAGAAAGTTCAAATGTTAGTCACAAGACTTCACAGGGCAATAGACCTCATCGGTCAATAGACGTCATCGGTCAATAGACTCCATCAGTCAATAGACTTCACCGGTCAATAGACCGCACCGGGCAATAGACCTCACCGGGCAATAGACACCCAGGGGTATGAAAATACCAAACTATAGACGAAAATACTTTATACTTAACAGAACGAAAAAAATATATGTATGAGGTAATAATAACCAACTATTATTGTCCTGTGTTAAGGCTAGCGGGATGATATGCTGACAGTGATATTGCTTATTATTATTGTTTACGTTTTATATTATGTTGTATGATATGTCTTGTATGAAAGTTCTCCGATGTAGGAGGGAAATACTTAACAACCTTTTCAGTGCAGTTCAATTCAATTGGCTTCAAGCGCAGATGATAACAAATCGTGTTTTTTCCAATAGGGTCAAATAGTTAACAAAGGTCAGCGCTGGCTTCCATATTTTTAGTCGTATCGGAATAAAATGATAAAATAATATTTTTTTTTTGTAAAGGGCTTCCTTTTTGATATTCCTGTAAATTTGGTTGAATTAGAAGGAAGGGTTTCAAACAAAATGATCAAAATGTTTTTCTTATAGGGGCAACGTTAAACTACGTTCCGTGACGGAATTGTTTAGTTTTGTCGAACATGTAAAAAAGGAGTATTGTTAGTATATGTATTTCCCTTCATCATACATAGATACGGAAAAGAAAAGAAAAAGGGAAATAAATACAGATTTGACCCGAGTTAAAACATGGTTGAGATCGGGTCATTGGTAGATTAAGCATTTCCTGCATCTTATATGAAACCAGGCGTGTTAAACATGTCAAACCCGTCAAACAAACATCCCAAAGCAGTCCCCAATTCAAAGTAAAACCCAAGTTTAAATTACATCAAGCACCACGCTGACAGTCATCAAAACTGAACGAGCAGCAATCGTAGACCTTCTACTCAATATTCGTGTAAAGTTTGATCAACTTTGCTTTTGAGATTTCAAAGGATATTATCAAGTTCTGAATTTCCCATTAGGCCAATCTGCAATTCAATTATACCCTGATGTTTTTTGTCTGATCAGATCAAAATGATCATTTCAGTTACGGATATTCCCTATATTTTTTCAGTATAGTTTACTAAAATTCGCTTTTATATTTTCACAGCAATTGATTTAATTGTTTTTTTTTTGTTAAACGTGATGACGAAATGAAAAAAAATTCGATGTACCCATCTTATTAGCAATGTTATAAAGGTTTAAGCCAAAATAATAATGATTTTCAAAGTCATAGGTTAATGTCTTAGTGAACTATAAGAAACTGAAGTGCATAACAGGCTCTTAGGGTGTTCCGAGTGGTTGTCGTTCATTTCGAAATATTATCGGTCATCGTCGTCGTTAGCAGACATTGCACAAGTTAGATATTTTCGTTTGTATAAAATCTATCCTTGTCTTGACATCCTCCTCCCTGTGTCCATTTTTTTTTTTTTTTTTTTTTTTTTTTTTTTTTTTTTTTTGTAAATAGCAGCATCTCGTTTCTTTCTCAGTATTTTGTCAAATTACTTACGTTTTGAAAACGAAGTGGTATAAGAGCAACCTATCAATATGCTGATGTCAAATATCACCCTTGATGAGCTTTATTGACTCGTTTTAAAATGAAATGTTATTAAACTCTTATATCTAATGAAAGTAGATTGAAGTATAATAATTAAATAATAGCTCACAAGGCATGACAAGTTGTATTTTTATGACTTAATGAAAAAGATTAATATTTTAAATGAATGAAAAACATTACTTTTTTGTTTGCGAGTCATTATGTCTCGAATGCAGTCATGATGCCACAGCTAATCAAATGATTCTGACACTAATACAAATGATAAAATATGGATAACAGGAAACACCTACAATGGCTGAAAATTATAATTAGATGCAACAATTTGCAAGGGAACTACACAAGAAAAACACGTATAAGACAAAAGACAAACTTAGACAACGATAGGAACTCGGGACAGCCGGACTTTGTACCGGCACTAACAAAAGCCAGCGGTAGGGTTAAATCGGGTTATGGGTACCCAAACCTCCCCTTTATTTGTCCCGTTTCCCTATAGTATAAAAACATACGAATAAAACCCAATACAAGTAGACTACTAACTCCATGACACAATCTTGAATGGAGAGAAAAAGACAATACGTAATTTTGAAAAATGGGTCAAGGGGTGCTCGCTGCTAAACTGCCGGCTAGCTCAAGGAGTCTAGTCTGCTGGTAGTACACTGTCGCACTACGGAAGAAAAGTCAAGAATCATCATAAATTTCAGTAGACATCTGCAGTATCAGTGAAAGCCCAGTATGTGTGCAAAATTTTCAGGTTACTACGTCTCAAAGCTAATTTAACGGATGCAAGCAGAATATTTCGCCGATATCCCCTATTACGTAAAGAATGTGAGGTATGTCCCAGCTTTTCCGGATTTTTAATCAATTTCTGGCATTTCTTAACAACATTTCCGTAAAACTGAGGACTAGAAATGCCCATAGTAATAAGCTGTTTACGAGTATCGCCATATTTAGATATAACATGTTCATATCTATTACAAAACTTCTTAAATGTATTCAACAACTTATGAAATCTGTAACCCTATTGTAAAAGTTTGGCTATGATAGTACGGTTACGTTCATTGAAGTCATCAAGAGTAGAACAAACTCGTGCGAATCGTACCAGTTGAGAAATATACACCGCGTAGGATGGAGCAAGGGGAATGTCGTCGTCAAGAAAAGGGAAATTAGTAATAGTGAAATCAAAATCATCCCTTTTATCATATATTTTGGTTTTGATTTTACCAGAGTTAATAGTGATAGTCAGATCCAGAAAAGGACAACATTTGGAATCATATTGCTATTTAATTTAAGTTGTTTTTTTTTTTTTGAGTTTTACTCGTGTAAATTTTCAAACTAGTGTACCTATTTGAGGTCATAATAGTGCTGGTTGTCTTGAAAAATCATAGATATCCACATGACATTAACAAATGGCCATTCTACTAAAGTTATAGCATTGAAACAGACTGATATTGTAATCAAATGCATAAAAAATAATATGTGCAATCACATTGACACAAATGTCAACATTTGCATTTAGTCAGGATAATATACTATTAACACGGTCCATTTATAATTGCATATTGACTTAACTGAAGATATGCCTGTGTTGAATGCTTATTAACTCTATAGTTGCTTACAAACATATAATCAATTTTCAAAAGCATTGCATTTTTCTTTAAAGAGACTGCAAAAAAGTAAAATGAAGTAGAATTTTTGATTAATAAAATTGTTAAACAATAAATACAAAACCCAAATACCGATAGAAGTGGTGAATACTATATAACTTCATCAAAATTATGTCTTTGAAATTAACATTAAACTTTCGTAGTGAGTTCGACCTGGAATGTTGATGCGATTAGAATTACTTGAATGCTGTATTGAAGTGCTTTTGAGTGTCGCTGTTGTTTAAAATAAACAATAAAAGGATATGGAGTAAATGTACACAAGACAAAGTCTCTACTAATACATGTAAGAACCAAGCAATTGAATAACTCTTATAATGTTGTTCTTCATCTTCAAGTCACCATGAGGCCTTCAACAACAAGCCTTGTTCATTCCCCCATTTTCACTGTTGTTTAACGTCTTAATGTCTTGACAGGTGAGGATCACAAAGAAAAAAATTGAAATTTTGTACCTGGTTAGCTTTCCTTTTTCCTTCTGGGTTCTCTTTGGACTTCGATTTTTGTAATAACCAGTCCTTTGTCTTCTCGGTATTCTACTGCCGTTGTTTCTGATATTATTTCTACTTAGTGATGGAAATGTTTGTAAATGTCATGATATTGGAAACAGATATCTATTTTTTTATGTTTTAACCCCGGGCTATAGGTGTTTGCTTTTCCCTTCTTAAAAAATGTCTTTTTTTTTGTTTTTGTTTTGTTTTTGTTTTTTTTTTTATGTTGTTTTTTTTTTTTTTTTT
>MJUU01072871.1:71998-132995 GCA_002080025.1 Modiolus philippinarum
AAGTACAAAAAAATACCGAAGTTGCATAAAAAGCAGTAAATTTCGTTATGCTGTACACGTGTTCAAGGAGTAACCTCTCATCAGCAGCATTAAAATCAAATAATATGGAAAGCCATTATCTAAAAGTTGTAACAAAAGAAGTACTCCTTAAAAACAAATCGAAATGGGAAGCCAAATCCAGTACCAAGGACATCTACCGGGTGCCATACACGGAATGAAGCCTGGGTATTTCCAAGGGGTTAGAATTTGATAAAAACGGTAAATTTCCATAACACGCAAGGTAAAATTTTCATGTCAGACAAGTCTGACTATTGGGCTGGTGTTTACCCTCGGGGACCTCTGGTCCACCAGCAGTGGCATCGGCCCAATGGGTCAAAGTACAAAAAAATACCGAAGTTACATAAAAAGCAGTAAATTTCGTTATGCTGTACACGTGTTTCAAGGAGTAACCTCTCATCAGCAACATTAAAATCAAATAATATGGAAAGCCATTATCTAAAAGTTGTAACAAAAGAAGTACTCATTAAAAACAAATCGAAATGGGAAGCCAAATCCAGTACCAAGGACATCTACCGAGTGCCATACACGGAATGAAGCCTGGGTATTTCCAAGGGGTTAGAATTTGATAAAAACAGTAAATTTCTATAACACGCAAGGTAAAATTTTCATGTCAGACAAGTCTGACTATTAGGCTGGTGAATACCCTCGATTAAGTTCTAGATTAAAAGATTGTATTATATGCCAAATATATTGAAATAAAAACCATGTAAACATAAGTCCTTGCCAAAATAAGTTAACACTTCGATCAGATATCAATATTTTATGTAGCAGTTGCAGTAGGGGAATACCGTTTAGTTATTTCTAAATTGAAGGAAAGGTGGTAATACATAAAATGCCAGATATTCAGTCAAAACCTATGTCAACCTCTTAGATTTTCAATGTATCTAAATAAACTTATCGTTTGGAGTTAAAGTTCCTATCGTTATTAATGTTTGTCTCTTGTTTTCATTATTGTATTTCTGGTGCAGTTTGCTTGTAAATTTTGGCATGTGATTATAGTTCCTGGCCATTGTAGGTGTTTACTGTTATCCTGTTTTTGTAATATTGTGTTATTTTAAGTACACATCTTCTGGCGTTCTTCTGTTAAGCACGTGACAGTTAAAAGGCAAATCGCCTCTGAAATATACTTAACGAAACTAATGGAATATTATCTATGAAATGGATATTTTGATCAGCCGAAGATACAGATATAGTAGATTTTTCAATACAATGTTAAATTCAGTCAAATAGACAATAAGCTTATGTAACACTCTAGATAACATTGTTTTAAAACGGTATCTAACCTTTCCATACACTTATAATCAACAGATATGTATAAAAAATGCAAAAGCGATTAATGTTTCAACTATGTGAACATTGATATATCAGGCATAGATAACACTATTGACTAATATTTTGACTGCTTTTACCAGAGTCATTCGTTTTTGGACTTAAAAAATCTGAACAACATTAAGACTGATTGAGCTCTGTTGATTCAATGCTGATCAGCCTTTTTCAACACTAGTTTTGACTAAAATGTATGATCAGAGTTCAGCAAACTCGCTTCAGTCAATGTCAATCCTTACCTGTGTTGCAAAAGTCTGTCCAGTGTTGAGCCATTAATGGTCAGTCATTCTCAACAGTACTTGTGTTGTAAATGACTGAGTTTTGTTGAAAATGTCTGTCCAGTGTTGAGTCAATGCTGAACAGTCATTCTCAACGCTACCTGTGTTGTAATAGACTGATATGTGTTGAAAATGACTGACCAGCGTTTATTCAACGTTGGACAGGCATTGTCAACAAGGATCAGTCTTTTACAGCACATACCGTGTTGAGAATGACTGATCAGTGTTGATTCAACACTTGACAGACAATCTTAACAGATATCAGACTTTAACAACACAGTTAGTGCTGAAAAAGACTGATCAGCATTGACTCAACACTGGACTTTTACAACTCAGACCAGTCATTTAAAACAAAAGTAAAGATTTATTTATTTAACTAATTAATTTAAATGTTTAATTAATTATATTCTATAATTTTTTTAAATTATTCAACACATTAATTTTATCTATATTTTTTATATTAATTTATTATTAATTTTTATTTTTATTAATTTTTTTTACAAGCAGACCAGATATGTAAATAAACAACGTTTATTGTGAATTTCATTGTATGTAGTTTAGGAACTCAAAAGATTATTTGTACTTTTTTATTTGGTACACAAATTTCTAAAAAATGCTACAGCTACAGTGGACCTAGCTATGAATAAAGTTTACCAATGGAGTCTAATGTTTACCTATGTTCTCCATTAGCATTCATTTTTTTGTCTGATCCTATTGAAATGGGTGATTTTTGCAAATGACCTTTTATACATTTAGTTAAATTTGCTTGAATAGTTTCAGATAAGATGATGAAAAGGATGGTTTTCTCATATTGGGCTCCAATGTTCAATTATGTTCTTAACTGGAGGCCATGTTTTAATCGGATCAAAATGAAAGGATAATTTTTTTCTAAAATACCTTTCATACATCATTCCTGTAATGTTTGGTTGAATTTGCTTCAGTGGTTGAATTAAACATATTTTATTTGCACAAAATATTTGCAAAGGGATTGGGCACAAGTTATTACAACATTATTAAAGCCCGCTCCCTACAATTTACAACATATAAATACAGTGGTTTCAGAGGAGAAGATGGAAATATGATTTTCCCATAGGGTCCAATGTAAAAATATATATGTTCCGTGCTGGCGGCCATGTTTTTATCGGAACGGAACAAACAGAACAATCTTTGTTAAAAACCTTTAGTACATGTACGTCATTCCTATCAACTTTGCTTGAATTTGCTTCTTTGATTTCAGAAGAGAAGATAAACCCATGTTTTTTGTCGGATCAGAACGAAATGAGCAATCTTTGTAAAGGACCTTTAGTATATCATTCCTGTACAGTTTGGTTGAATTTGCTTCAGTGTTTTCAGAGGAGAATATGAAAATGTGAAAAGTTAATGGACAGACGGACAAACGGACGGACAATAGACGCCAAGTAATGGCAACAGCTCTCACTGACCCTTTGGGTCAGTTAAGCTAAAAAACTAAGTCAAAGACCCATTAATATGTACAAACTCAACTGACCCCTTGATCTGTATCTCACCTAGATACACTCATACATGTATACAAAATATCAATCAATATATCAAGCAGTTACAGAAAAAAAAACTTCATAAACCGAAAAGTTTACGGAAAGATGGAGGATATGCCATACTAGGTCCGTCTTTCGATAGGCGTAAAAAACCATGGGTGAGATCAGGTGCATGGGTAGAGTAAGCATCTCCTGCTTCTCATTAGACATCCCCCGTTTTGAACATGTCAACTCCGGTAGTAAAGTCAAATCCGGTAGAGAAAAAACAAACTGTAAGTGTCAATTGAAAGTTCTGTTGTCATCTGGGAAACTGATACCCACTAGTGGTCCACAAGATCGTGATGTCAGCCATAAAACTTCTGTATATAGTGATGACTCTAAGTTATGGGTACCATGCCTCTGCTTAAGTAGCTTATTTTGTAAGCAACGAAGCTCTATCAAGGGAGTCACTGTATCAACCACAAGCCCTTGAGTGGCGAATGAGTTGGGAGATGTAAACTCCATATGGCGCTTTTGGAATACTGCTACAAACAAAATAAAGGGCTTTGCGGAACGCAGCATGACACGACCACAGCTTGTCAACACTGAAATTTGAACAAGTGTAAACTAAAATGAATGTGGACACAGCACTAAGCTAGACACAAACTATTGAAAATTTGAAAATAAAAAAATAGCCGTTTTAATCCCTTATTACCAGGATATTGTAAGAGCTAAGAAATTCTGTTGATTATCATCAAGAGAAATCCAAAGAAAAAACTCAGGTTGAAATTCAATGAAAAATAAAAGTTTCATAAATATTGCAATTTGGCCCCTTTTGACCCAAGAGCAAAGCAAAATATACCGCCATATTACTGAAGGCTTACAATGAGAACGATCCAAAGATAAAAATCGTATGAAAATTCAATGAAAAATAAAGATTTCACATATTTCTAATAATTGCAATTTTGGCCCATTTGATCCCTTATAGCTTGGAAACGGTAAGAGTTGTGTCAAATCGGTTGACACACTACTGAAGATTACATTGAGAGGAATCCAAAGAAAAAAAATCCTACAAAAGAAAATCTGACGAAAAATAAAAATTTAACATATTTCTAATAATTACAATCATGGTCCCTTTGACCCCTTATAGCTCAGAAACAGTAAGAGTTACACCAAATATGTTGACATAACTCTGAAAAGCTTGCAATGAGTGAAATCCAAAGAAAATATCCCATCAAAATCTGATGTAAAATAAAGATTTTACATATTTCTAAAAATTGAAATTTGGCCCCTTTGACCCTAATAGCTCGGAAACTGTAAGAGCTAGGTCAATTCCGTTCTCGTACTAATACAATGAGAGGAATCTAAAGAAAAACATCCCATTGATATTAGATGAAAAATTTTTAGGTAAACCATATGTTTGCAATTTTTGCCCCCTTGGGCCCTCATAGCTTGGAAAAGAAACAATGTATTAAAAAATCTGATGGTGCGGCCCTAAGTTACTTTTTCATAAGGAATCCTTTGCAAAAAACTGTATCAAAATCTGACTAAAATAAAAAAAAATTTTTTTTTGAAATTCGCCTCTTTTGGGCCCAGTACATGCCACGTGAAATCCGTTGGCATATAACTGATTTGAAATTTCCTCGGGGACACTGAAAGAAACCCTATCAAAATCTGATGAATAATAAAGATTCCACAGTCAAATATGTGAAAACATCAAAACCCTTTTTTGCCCCTTTTCTGAAAACGGGTGATTTCTGTAAATAACCTCTCATAGCAAAACTTTTTTTTATAAAACCGAAATGTCGATTGTATGTTTTCACCTTAAAGTTGTATTGTAACATTTCAAATAAAAAGATCCACATTTTGAGTTTGTAAAAATAAGTTTTGGCACAAAGCGAAACGATACCATCGAAGCCATCGTTGTGCCATCAACGCCTATTAATACATTTAAGACATCATTGATGTGTTTGGGAGAATTAGAACTTTTGGAAAATGATTTTTTTCAAATAAATTTTCATAGAACATTTTTTTTAAAAAGCGAAACAATAGATTATTTGTTTCCACTTTAGGATTGTAATGAACTAAAATTCATGCCAAGGTGTGCCCTCGAAATTCTCATGATTCCCTCGAAATGCTCATCGGTGCCAACATTTCGGGACACCTCCGGATACACTATTCCTATACACTATCATCGTGCCGACACTGTAGTAAGACTTATTCAGAACGCCTCTGGTGAAATCATTGTACCAATACAGATTTGTTAACGGTACTTGTTTGCATTATCCTACTTGGAAAGTTCAGTAAGTAATAAAAAGGAAACCATGAGAGAAAATATAAATATTTCAACACTTGTTTGAAGCGCGAATGCATATATCGGTCCAGTAATAAAAACTCTATTTTAGATTTTAAAAATCCCTTCTTATATTTGTTTATTTACATATAGTTTATTTAATTTTATCTTTATTTCATTTTTGCATTTAATTTATCTATATTTGTTTTGTAATATCTTATTGTTTTACATTCCTGATGATCTTATCTGTTCATTTATACAACTATCTATTTTTTTATATATGTTTTTGCAATAAAGTATTGTCAAACTATAATCCAACAGATGAATATTACATTTAACCCCGCCAGACCATACCAACGACCTGGAATAGTTTTGTGAGTATGGCGTAAATGTTCGAATTAAATTTGAGCAAATTTTGTGTAAACGCGCTCTTTATTATGTTTCTGAATGAAATTAAAAAGCTATTCGATTTTATTTTCTTCATATTCTTGATCAATATAAAAAATAAGACAAATTAACACCAGAACAATAACTCTTCCGTATAGAAATTAATGTGAACAAACATCGAACGAAATCATATTCACGGAAAGTGCATTTGTATTCTTTACCAATAAACAAACCTGTAATTTAGACTTTTCGATTGCGTTATAGGGTCAATATGTTCATCACTCATATTCGGTCTCAACAAGGGTACATGGTATTTACCCTTCAAGAGTTTATGTGACCGCGTACACGTCTCTCTGACTTATGTCCATCGGCCTGATTGTGAAATTTAATGTCTGTACACTACGCCTCTTTTATTATGCATAATTGGATATTTTATGCGTTTTTCCAAATTTTATTTCCGCCAATGTTTATAATGGCTACTTTTGTCCTGATGTATTTCCGTTTGTTTACTGGTTCATCTTGTAGCCAATTAATAAGCAAGGGCGTTTGTGTATTGCCAATAAATGACCTCTGTAGCAGAGAAATTTCAAAACGTTTCTTATAACTTAAGGTAGTTGCAACCTTGAATGACAGAATTTTGTAAAGAGTTTTCAATCAGCAGATATTAATGAAAGGTTGACAATAAACTAGAAAAAACAATACGTTCAAGCGCTTGATTTTGAGATACGGGCAACTGAAAATTGTCCATTTTTAGGTTTTTCATTGGCTTTTCCAAGACATTAATGAACATCGAGGGGAGGAGTAATGTCAATTTCTTGAACTTCTATAAAAATTCCTTATAACTACATGCTTTTAGAATATAACATGAAAAGTGGGTGTTTATGGGCAAAATACTTTACATCTAATGATATGGAAAAAGACAGAGGTTTCCGCATATCTGACCAAATGTCAGAAACCAAAACTGGCAACTACCTTAATTTATATGTCTGTAGTAGTCGTTGAACTTGATCACGGTGATCATGTCTTGTTGATTCCAAAAAGTAAAAGCTCATGAGAAAAACAATTTATGAAAAATATGCCTTGGTGTATGTAAATACTGTAAACTCTAGACACGTTAGCTCCACTTTGCTAGTTTGTTATAATAATAATTTTAGTTGCACCATAGTAAATGTGATATTCAAATTCCAAACCAATTTTACCTTTAACATATTACCTTTATCTGTTACGATATATAATTAATATCATTGTGAATGTACGTCTGAATTTCTGATTTCGCCAACCGTTTTCGCTTCAGTAAACTAGGTTTTCCAGAGCGAAACCTGAGATTCCACAGAGAAAAACTAGGACTCTTAGAGGAAAAACTTTGGCTTCGAATTAGAAAACCAGGTTTGTTCGACTTTTCTACCTAAATGTAAATTTCTCTTCAGAAATACATGCAAACCTCAGCGTTTTATGATTTTACAGAGCTAAAATTTCTCTTCAAAAATGCATGCAAACCTCAGCTTTCTGTGAGTTTCCGAAGCTAAACTCGAGTTTCCAATTGCAAACATTTCAGCAACCTACATTTAGACTGGGAAACTCAACTTAAACTCTTTAAAACCAACCTACACAGCCACTACTCTGTTTAAGGAGGAGATCTGTTTTGTACTGGTATCTAATTTATAAAGGATTTGATATACTGTTTACTTTGATGAGAAACAAGAGCCTTAAAGGTGCAAAATGACTTAATTCATATTTTATTGTCGGAATATTTTCCTTTTTTCGGTACTTTTCTTATAGCATGTTTAAACAAATTAATTTAACAATTGAAAACATTATCAATAAGCAAGACGTAAAAAGGGGCAATCGAAAAAAAAAACAAATGATTTGTTTTATCATGGAATTTGATGCACTTTCACTATGTGATTAAACAAGGGTAACAAATGACATCTTATGAGAAGATAAATCTGGATAATTGGCCTAGTGAGGATAAATCTTAAAAATTGGCCTAGTGAGGAAACAATATTATATTGAAAATTTATATACATGTACTATCATTGAAGTACAAGGGATAAGTTATGCCATAGCAGAACAATTTGAATTTGCTTCTTTTATACGATTGATTTCTATGAATGTTCTCTGGAAAAAAAAACTTCAGGATTCTGCCATTAGAAAACAGACATGATCGACTTCCTCCAAGATGACTTAATTTACTCTGTAGTTTTCCCAACGGCACAAAAGTTTGTTTTTACTATAATTTTACATTGTTTATCTTAATTCCCACAAAGGAAAACGATTTAAGATGGCCTATAACAACCCGGGAGAGTGCGGAAAAATTATGAAATATTTACTAACATTTTAGCAATAATAAAGCATCATCAAGAATGATTTTTCGAGATAAATCACAGTAAATATAACCGACAAATCAATAGACAGTCATCTTATTCCTCCTTATGTTTGGGTCACATGACAGAGAGTTTGGATAGTATAAATATACCGGTTGTACATATTGTGTGAAAATGCAAGTTATAAGTGTTCGGTTCATTTTTCTCGAAAAAAAAATCTCAAAGATGACGTTTAAGTGCTCTATTTGATTTGTTATGAAGGGCTCTCAGGCTGTCATTGTTTAACATTAGAATAGAAAAAAAAGGGAAATGGGGAATATGTCAAAGAGACAACGAACCAAAGGGGAGTAATAACAACTCAAAGCCACCAATGAACGGTGGGAAAACCCCACACCCAGCGGCAGGTCGGAGTCGGCCCCTGAATAAATAGTAATTAGCTATTAGCTAAAAAAAAGCTATTAGCAATTTTTTTTCAACTTTTGCAAAAGTTACCATGGAAGCATATAGCACATATATATTGTCAGAAAGACAGAATTGTATATATTTAAGGGGTAGACCTGAGGGAGGAGGAGATCACTCTGTTTTTCACTTTTTTATTACTTATTCAAACAAATAGAATCATTACAAAAGGTATGATAAAAATTTAAAAATTGTAAAAAAATTTCCACACAGCAAATAAATATTTATTTTTTCATGAAAACAAATACACAACATCCAGATATTTATAATGAATGCATTTTACTCTTCATTTTTGCAATGCCACCCAAAGATAATTAAAATATGAAAAAGTCGGATTTCTTCCAAGGGAGGTAATTCATAGCACAAATTCAGAAATTTTATTGATTTTTATCTACTTTATTTTAAGTTAAGAAAAAAATGGGACGGTAGAATTTTCCCAAAAATTTGATATATCTTACATATACTAGTTTTCTTTCTTTTCGCAGTTTTTGGTACAAATTAAACGACAGAATTTTTTACAATAAGTGTTTAATAGTGATCAAAATAGAGCAAAAATTCCAGCCTATACTGTTCAGAATACCCATGTATTTCAGTTCAAACTAGTTAAATTTACTATCATTATTCATGCTTACTTTCACACATGTCAAAATTACAGAATTTTGCATTTGAAATAATTTTTAATCAAATACAAATTCAATAAGAGCCAATTTTAAACACCACAATCAAGTCCTGAACGGACTAAATGATACGAGGAAACAGGGTATCGTTGATGAGCCCTAGACAAAAAACGGGACGGTAAGAATTGTTGAAAATTGCTTAAAGTCGACATGAACATGGGTACTTTTTATACTAAAAATATTAAAAAAAATTAAACGTGTGGAAAATTTTAGGCTTCCCCAGGTCTACCCCCTTAAAAGTATTTGTTCAAAAGAATCCAAATGGATATGGGTATATACATCTGGTTCCATTTTTTTTAGTAAATCTTGTAAAAAAGATGCAAATCTTAACAAGAGACACATAAAACAAATCTGAACTATACGGTAACGTGAAGCACCAGTGTTGAAACGGAAAAATAAATAAAGTCTTCTTATAATTAAGTCAAAGGATGTTAATTTTATGTAGACTTGCCACAAGATTATAAAACTTCACGTGGTTATCCGTCGTTGACTTGTCAAAAATACTGGGCTAAATGAGTAAACATTGATCTCTGCCATAACCACGGTAATCAAGGTAATTTACTTTGAATCGGGATGGTTATTTGACAATCTCAAATGCTCAATGTAATAAAATGGATAACAGGAAACATCTACAATGGCTTAAAGTTACAATTACATGGTACAATCTTCCAGGGAATTACACAGGAAAACACAAATAAGACAGAAGACAACCGTTAACAACGATAGGAACTCGGGACAGGCGGACTTGGTATCAGCACTACCAAAAGCCAGCGGTCGGGTTAAACCTGTTTATGGGTACCCAAACCTCCCTTTTATCTGTCCCATTTCCCTGTAATCATACGAATAAACCCAATACAGGTATACTTTTTACTCTATGACCATGACCTTGAAAGATGAGAAAATACGTTATTTTGAAAGATGGGTAAAAGGGTGCCCGCCGCTAATCTTCTGGCTAGCTCAAGGAGTTAAGTCTGCTGGTAAAACACTGTCACACTAGGGAATAAAAATCAAACTCAAAACCTCCCCAAGTTTTGGTCAAGAATCAGCATATATTTAGTGATATTTCAGTAGACATCGGCGGTATCAGTGAGAGGCTAGTATGTGTGTAGAGCCTTCATATGTGAAAAGTGCTTCGCGAAAAAAAATGTTCAGAAAGATCATTTACTTTCAATATTAGTAATATTTTTAATATGATACAAGTGTATTTTTAAGTTCTAAAACTAATAGATTCAATAGACAGAGTATAATTGAAGAAATGTTGAGCTAGTGAAAGTAATACGGGACTTTCGAGATAGGAACTCTCGTGTAATTTAAGGCAGAAACTGTCTCCTCAAATACCAGTTAGAGGGATAATTGGATACCAGTCCTATTGAATATAAATATATACTGCCTAAAAACGAACTATTTATGAAATTGAAGTGTACTTATAATTTGTTCTACATGACCATTATTTAACTAAATTTTAATTGACGAAAAACCATTAACCTGAACCGCTACAAATAGGTTAAATATAAATCACCCTTAGCTCAACAGTGTCAATTAATTAGTGAATCCCTCCTAAAGTGTTGATGTATTGATTTTTTTTTCGTATAATACACAAAAAATTTTCCGGGATGAACACGTCTCAAAAATCCCGTATTGAGATGTAAGTTTTGTTGTATGAAAGATATATGTATACTAGTCAACAAAAGAAATGATACACATTTAATTTTGTAAATTCGACTAGATTCGATGCCAAACACATTTGTTTATATTTTACTATATTTATATACGTCTGAATATATCTGCCCTGGAATTTTGTATCATAATTAATGAAGGGATATTGAGCAAATGCAAATAACTAAATACCGATGTCACTGTGAATTTACTTTCTGCATATGCGCATTTCGACAACTTATGTCTCATCAGTGCAGATAAAATCTAAACGTTTGGAAGACCATAAACTCAAAGATGTTTAACAAGAGGAAAGCTGTCAATGTGACAGCAAACCGGGTTTTCTTTTACATGGACAGTATATCTTACACATTTTTTGACCCCGAATATTTGAAATGTACTTATAATTTTCATTAATTTTCAATGTTAAACCTTCCACCAAAGTAGCCCATTTGAAAGTTCAGCAACTTGGATTTTAAGCAAAAAGGAAAATAAAAGTACTGTAAACACCTCTGATACAGGTACATATGATTTACATTATAAAAACTTCCTGTCTATTAAACTGTACCATGCACACCTTTGATATATGTACAACTGATCTGCAAAATAAAAACTTCCAGTCTCAAATACTGTAGGAGATTTGCTCCGGACAAAGAGGGTTACCTATTGTTAAAAATTTGACGTAAAAATAACTAAGTTCAACAACTGATATTTTTGACATAAATTATCAAAAATCAAAATCAAAGTACCATGCACACCTTTGATATATGCACAACTAATCTGCAAAATAAAAATTTCCAGTCTCAAATACTGAAGGAGATTTGCCCCGGACAAAGGGGGTTTACTATTGTTAAAAACTTGAGGTAAAAATGACTAAGTTCAACAACTGATATTTTTTACATAAATTATATCAAAAATCAAAATCTAAGTACCATGCACACCTTTGATATATGTACAATTGATCTGCAAAATAAAAACTGCCTGTCTTAAATACCTGTCTTAAATACTGTAGGAGATTTGCTCCGGACAAAGGGGGTACCCAAATGTTAAAAATTTGACGTAAAAATGACTAAGATCAACAAGTGATATTTTTGACATAAATTATCAAAAATCTAAATCAAAGTACCATGCACACCTTTGATATATGTACAATTGATCTGCACAATAAAAACGTCCAGTCTCAAATACTATAGGAGATTTGCTCCGGACAATTGATGTACCCATTTGGCAGCCGCCCGCCATTTTCACCATTTTAATAACCGGATTTTTCCGATGGAAAACCCGGTTAAAAACTGACAAAGAACAAATAACCAAAGTGATCTAAATTTAAAGCCAAAATCAGCTAAGGACAGAGCTTTGCGTGAGGGAGATACTCCTTAGTTTTAAATAAAATTTACAAAATTTTAGATATTGGAAGGTTTCAAAAATAATCGGCTTTCGGGTCAGCACCGAAGTACTGACTACTGGGCTGGTGAATACCCTCGGGGACTAACAGTCCACCAGCAGTGGCATCGACCCAGTGGTAACAAGTAACTAAATACCGAAGTCACTGTGAATTTACTTTCTGCATATGCGCATTTTGAAAACTTATCTCTCATCAGTGCAGATAAAATCTAAACGTTTGGAAGACCATCAGCTCAAAGATGTTTAAAAAGTGACAGAGTACAAATAACCAAAGTGATCTAAATTTAAAGCCAAAATCAGCTAAGGACAGAGCTTTGCATGAGGGAGATACTCCTTAGTTTTCAATAAAATTTACAAAATTTTAGATATTGGAAGGTTTCAAAAATAATCGGCTTTCGGGTCAGCACCGAAGTACTAACTACTGGGCTGGTGAATACCCTCGGGGACTAACAGTCCACCAGCAGTGGCATCGACTCAGTGGTAACAAATAACTAAATACCGAGGTCACTGTGAATGAGACAAAGTCTTTACAAATACACGGGAAAATCAAGCCATGGAAAAACGCTCCTATTGTTGTTCATCATCTTGAAGTTACCATGAGACCTCCAAAAATAAGGCTATCCTCATACCTCATAGTAAGTTCAAGACGTTCTCTTGCGTCGGTTTGAGCGGAAATTGCTGCTACATGTCGAGCAACGCTTCAACCATGTTTTATTACCCATGGATGAAAAATCTAAAAACATACAATTAAGGGGGCTTGCTACTCCGTTTGACAATAAATAGAATTTCAAATAATCATGATTTTAGTGAGAAATTTGATAGGTTGATGATTTAAATGTTTGACAATTTGGCGGGAAACTGAACTCTGATTTTTCATAGGATTAACATTAGCAAGGTTTAACTATGAATGACTCGTCAGAATAAATAGGATTCAAGGATTTTTTTTCAGAATGCTTGCAAAATAGTATAGAGTGAAATTATGGAAAAAAAATAGGGGGTCAATGAGCAAAAAATTATAATGCTTTTGAATAGATAAAACACGAAGATTCCGAAAATCTGACAGAAAACAAGAGGAGCAAACCTCCTTAACTGGCAAAGTTTTCGTATAAACTGCTGTCATCCGTTGTCCGTTGTCGGACAAAAAGTCTTATGGTATGATTTATAACTAGTAAAATGCAAAGAATTACAATTCTTACTTATTTGGATTGAATTTCTTGGATATTTTTTCTCCTTATTCCGACATATTCATGACAAAATCTCCTTATTTCGACGATATTCATGACAAAATCAGCGACTCCTTAAATATGATTCGATAGTCTTAACACATATTCTACGTACTTATGATACAACTTGATCTGAGGTAAGAAATTGAAAGTATAATCAACATAAAATGTTTAGCAACACATTTTCAACCGTTTTAAATTTTAGCAAAAATGCTTAAATGATGTTAAACTCTGATCGTGGCTTAAAAAAACGATACTTGCTTTAATTCAACAATACAAAATTCTTCATTTTGTCAAGTAGGGGAACAAGATATCCAATTCAAAGTTATGGTCCGAAAATTAACATGGATTTTTCCCCATAAGCGATTTTCATCTTTTGCAAAAAAGTGAAAGAATCACTTCGTGATCATAAACACTTCTCTTAATCAAAAACATTTCGTTTGCTTTCGTTGCATAGAAATGAAAAATCTGGTATTTTTTGCATATCCCGCTTTTGCAATGGTTTTCTTTTTGGTCGAGTTAGCATAAAATTAATGTAATAATCAGAATTTATGGACAGACGTAATGCTAATGATTAATTGAACTCAGATCCAGTAAAATTAAATTCATTAATTGAGATTTGGTAATCTGAAAAATAGACCCTTTTATTCAAACCAACTGTTGCTAAACTTTTTCCTTCAGTATATTGGAAGACAATTCAGCAAAAATTTGTAAAATCTTATAGAGCAAAAATAGCCAAACATATTAAATGAAAAGCCAAAAAAAAACAGCTTAGGACTGAGCTATGCAAAAGGGAGATACTCTGAAGCTTTAAGCAAAATTTTCTACAATTTACATATTTCAGGTTTCAAGATAAGATCGATTTTTTGGGACAGCACAGAAGTACTGACTACTGGGTTGGTGAATATCCTCGGGACTAATAGTCCACCAATAGAGACATCGGCCAGGTGCTAATAAATAACAAAATACCGAAGTAACTGTTAGCGATTCCAAGGGGCATGCTTTTTTGTTTTTGTCATTGAGTAGTTTTTTTATTAAAACAGTCCAAAAAATATTTTATCAAAAATACTGAATTTCATTGAAATATAATCTAATTTGAGACTTGTGTGCAGCACTCTTTCAACAAATCCGCCAAAGGAAAATATTTGGGAAATGACTTGAGGTAGATCGACACTAATACATGGCGCATTCGGTTGGCGCATTTGCGAAACACGAATCGGATGCGGAATTTCCTTGATTTTCAAGCCGGAAAATTCCTTATTTGGCCATTTCATTGTGACGTAATAATAGAGTGTCATACACATTTCCACGAATTAACTCCCTTTTCCCGTTGATATTGTCTATTCCGTTAACTAAAGAAATAGCTCTCTTAATCAAACGGTGACATATCTGTTTTTTAAGCTTATCATATAGCTGAAATGTATATCTCTAAAATATAAAAAAATATCTATCTGATATTTATTTCATATGAAAGCTTAATAATAAGCATGCTCTCACAGTTCCCTATTATTGCTGAAAAATACTGAATTGTACCTGATTTTCAAAGCCTGATAACAGGAAAAGATGATCGGGGACATATCATTTTTATTTTATTTTTTGAACAAATGAACTAAGACCTACAAAATATCTTAAAAAATTCTGATTGATATTTTTATTAGGCTCGAAATACCTTAAAATTCATTAAATTATACCCGATGAATAAGAAAATTAACCGAAGAAGAAAGAATCTACATTAAATTAATTTTCTAGTCTTATAAATACAAACTGCATGGACTTGATAATCACCTAATTGTCAGGTTTAGCGCTATCGTTTATTGAATAACATCTATGTATATTAAATATAACCTCTACTTTATAAGATTGATGATTAATTTTGTAATGTCCCTGCAGGTTATTTGACATTATGACATGATAAATATTAAGCCACTCAGGTTGCAATTTTATTTGCTTTTTACATGAAAATAAACAGAAAAAAATCATATCGTTCAACATATAACATGTACATTTACGTAAAAAATGGAAACAGCGTTCCACACCAGTCACAAATTTCCAAGACCATTATTATTTCAAACAAGTAAGCTGCCCCATATACTTAGAACTACGACTTTTTATTTGTTGAAGCTAATCGTGAAAGACAGCCAAGGATTTTAAGGTTCAAATAAATGTGGGTTAAAACAAAATTACCGAACAGAGCTGCCAAGAGCCGAAGTCCATCAGACAAAAAGACAAATCATGTAGAACCTACCAGAAAAATTGTCGAAGTTTTTAATTTGATTATTATTTCATAGTGCGACAGTGTTTTATCAGTAGACTAGGCGCCTTAGGCTAGTCGGCATTTAAGCGGCGAGCACTCCTTGACCAACCTTTCTAAATTACATTTTGTCTTATTCTTTCCTTTACAAGATGGTGGTCTTGGAGTAAATGTTGTACCTCTATTGGGTTTAATTTGTATGTTTATTTTATTACAGGGAACGGGATAGAGAAAGGGGGGTTTGTATCCATAAACCGGTTTAACCCTACCGCTAGGTGTTGCTAGTGCTGGTACCAAGTCCGGCTATCCCGAGTTCATACCGTTGTTTATGTTTGTCTTTTGCCATTTTATTGTTTTTCTTGTGTGGTTCCCTGGTCGATTGTGGCATGTGATTGTAGCATTCGGCCAATTAAGCGTTTCTTGTTATCTGTTCTTCTTTAATTTGTGCTGTAAGCAGTCGATCTTTTTATTTGTTCTAGCCACTATATTTTTAAGAGGCCTGTTAGAGTTCTGAAAGTAATTTGGGAATATTTTTAAGCATAATTGTTCTATATATCGTTTCCAACAGGCCCATATACTTTGGTAATTTGATAAATGCTAGACATAAAATATAATCACATTTTTATTTTTTAAGTTTTTTAATGAGTAAAGTTCTGTAAATCAAATTGCCTTGTTTTTTTCATCATATTTTATATTTTTAATAATTCATCAAAAATTCAGTTATTCTTTAGTCTTTCTGTTAAAAAACATTTTTTATTACAGACATTTAATGCATTTCGCTTACTTTTGCAAATATAAGATGTACAAAGTAATTAACAAAGTACAGTACGCATATCTAATATGCCAGTCCGTTTCTGTTTTGTTATTGCAGAAGTCCATTTCTAGGATTAATAATGGACTTCTTGTGATTGATTATAGGTGGTTTGCCAATAACCGACTTTGTTTCCGTTCTTTACAATTTTCACTTAAAAGGAAGGTTACGTGACATCGGCAAGTCGTCAGATTTACAAAACAAACGTTATAAATCGTAATCCCGTAATTGAATCTATTGAGATATAAAACGCACGTCATATAATTTTGACAGAGTCCAGCAAAGATGATGTTTGAAGCCGTACAGGTGAAAAGGGAACGTTTCTTATACATTTTGGTTAGTTTATGTTAGAAGTCGCCGAGTGTTGTTTTCTTTAGCCGAGAACTCCGTTTAATTGCCAAATGACATTTGGTGAAATTAGTTGAACGTTTCATCACCGAATGCATTAATTGTATTGATTGTGCTCCTCTACTCGCAGACTGAATTTCTTCAGAGACTCGTAAAAGATCATAGAATAGAAGATGCTAGATCCTTCAATCTCCTTTATAAATATATCCATGAAAGAAACCACCAGATCTAAATCTTTTTGGGACTTGCATCTCGAATTTGACGAAAATTGTATTCTAGTACTCAAATTTACGACAAAAGGCACGACTTAAATTTCAAAATTATTAATTTTCCCGACATGGGCAGTAATGATAATGCTTCTCCTACTTAAGGAGTATATGTTTCAGAGCTAATTCATTACGCGAAAAGTAACACAAATCATACAGGCTTTCTCATTAGACACAGTTATCTCTGTGACCGCCTTATCAAGAATCAAGATTTCAAAACATTCTGTCTCATGCGGTCATTAAAGAAGTTCTTTAATAGATATCAGTCTCTTGTGGAAAAAATCTAAGTTTCGGTCGTACTCTTTCTTTACTTAAAACTGGGATGCTCATTTCATTTAACTGTCTACGACCTTTCAATGGCATTGTTGAGTTGCTACCAGACACTGCCGCAATGGAAAGGAATGGTTGGCTACCCATAAAACCGGTTTAACCCATCACTCCTTTTGAAATACCTGTACAAAGTCCAGACATTTACGGTCGACAATTTTTCCGGTTGTTTCCCCCTTGGATATCTTTTGTCTCGTGGGCTTCTGCTCTTGACCACTCTGTTTGGAATTTTGAAATAACCCCTTTTTGTTACTTAACTTAATTTATTAGCATATATTACTATGTAAGTTTTAGGGTTGTACTAATTCAGGTACAATGAAAATTTAAAAACGACTTATTGAGCCCATTGATCGATTTCGTGGCTAAATAATTATTTTCATAAATTGTTTATAAAGTGTTTCTGCAATAGTGGTTTTTCTTTGACATGCATAGAGGTAAATAAAAAAATACATTACAGAAACATTACAAACACGCCAAGAATTATAATGGTCTCCTTAATTTATTTAAGAGAGAAATTTACATGTAATAGTGAACTACAAAAAGGTGATCTGCTGATCACAAAAGATATCCCGCCCACAGGCAATTATAGTAACTGTCTTGACAAACTGTCTTCATCGGGATACCATAAAGTTTACAGATTTTGCCTTAATCAAGGGAAATAACTACGGAGCCCAAAATCTGATCAACGTCAAAATCCAACTTGACCTGTATTTTATAGTTAGTAACATTTTCCCAAAATATTAAAACTTTCCCTTAAAGCAAACTGATGTTATCATACGGAAATCATAAAATTTACAAATTTTGCCTGAATCAAGGGCAATTACTCTGGAACACAAAATCTAATAATGATCAAAATCAAACTTGACCTGTATTATATGAACAGAAACATTGTCCCAAAATATTAAAACTTTCCCTTTAATCAAACTGAAGTTAAAATCCGGAAACCGCAAAAGTTACAGATTTTGCCTCAATCAAGGGCAATAACTCCGGAACAAACAGTCCAATCATGGTCAAAATCGAAATTGACCTGTATTTTATAAATAGACACATTGTCCCTAAATATTAAAACATTCCGTCAAGCAAACTGAAGTTATCATCCGGAAACCACAAAATTTACAGAATTTGCCTAAATCAAGGGCAATAACTCTGGAACGAAAAATCCGATCACTGTCAAAATCCAACTTGACCTGTATTTAATGAATAGAAACATTATCCCTAAATGTTAAACATTCCATTCAAGCAATCTCAAGTTCGGAAACCAAAGTGTGACGGACGGACGGACGGACGGACAAGAGGAATGCTATAAACACCCACCACCTTTTAAGGCGGGGAATAAAAAATATGAAGGAGCGCGTTCTTGAAAAACCAAGAAATATAACAGTAATATTCTGTTTTTTTTTAAGCTGAAAAGCATAATGTCACCATTTGTGTGGGAGGTTGTAACATGCCTACCAATTCTATTTTATTATCATTCACTCATTTTTTATCATTAGTAGAATGCTTAGTACAGATACATCAAAATTACATAATAAGGTTTCATTAGTTAGTTGGAACATTAAAAACACAAGTTTATTTGTATTCAGCCATGAAAGTATTTTATATAATTTTTGCGTTAAAGACAAATCTTATTTAAAGATGTAGCATACATAAAGTAATTTGATTATTTCCTAATAAATCATCCCTCTATAGGAAAATTCCTGTTATTCATTCAGAAGTACAAAATGTTAATAAATTTGTTATGTTCTTAAGTATTATTACTGCGATGGGAAATAACTGTAAATGAATTATGTTTAGTTGTGTTGTACATTGTTTAGCGTTTAAATTCGAGGGCATTACATAGGATCAGAATTCATCTTCATTATTGTATTTTGTTATATATTTATATGTCTTTTTTCAAATAAAATATTGTTTACACTTATTCACATTAACAAAACTAGAGGCTCAGACACTGAGCCTGAATCGCTCACCTGACAAAATGCTTACAGCAGGTGATGAAAATATCGTTTATCCCATTTGGTCCGATGTTTAAATATGTCCTGTGCTGGCGGTCTTGTTTATTATCAGATCCAAAAAAATAAGCAATCTTAATATAGGACAAATCTGTAAAGTTTTGTTAAATTTGCTTCAGCTGTTTCAGAGGAGAAGATGAAAATGTTATTTTTTCCATAGGGTCAAATGTTAAACTATGTTCCGTGCTGGCGACCATTGTTTTGTCGGATCGGACTGAAGTTACTGTGCGTTCAGTTTCGACAACTCATATGTCGTCATTGCATATCAAATCAAAACAATTTGAAATCTATGAACCGAATTATATTGTAAAGCTCATAGAATGTACTTAGCAATATGATCTTAGTAAAATAGCCAAAAAATCAGCCTAGTACAGATTTAATTCAACACGTAATAAAATAACATTTTAGTTTATTAAATGTATAAAATATCTGCAAAAGTTTAGGTATGTCGAGCTGATTAGATATATTGCAGACATATAGTTGAGATATTTTGTAGCCTGTAATACAAATGTTCCAAAAATTTAATAAAACCGATGTTCCTGATCTTTTTTTTTTTGGAAAAGCTAGCCAAAGTCGGTACATTTCAGAAACATTTACAAAGAATACAAACTCGAGAAACCCCGAAATTAACAATGTAAAAATATGGAGTAAATGTGTAAGAAAATAATCTGTCCTGTCGCAAATCTGTGTCCAAAACTGACGTCTTGGACATCACAAATTTGTGACTGTCCTTTTCCCAGCTTATCTGTGTCCTTTCCCCTGCAATTCTTTGTCCTTCATTCATGCTTTCATCTTTCGTCAGCCATGAAAACTAAATACTAAAAGCATATCAGCGTAAAGCATTCAGAATTAAAAAAGTGCAAAGATAACATAATTTTATGATATTTTCAGTATTGAAAGACAGTTGCTTTAATTTTTTTGTTAATGTAATTGAAATTCGACGGATTAAATACACACACCGCAATAATGCGAAAAATGAGGTAACATAATGCTGTAAGATTTACCCATGAAGGTCAGACTCCACTAAATATTTTCCATAGGCGGCCATTATAACGTTTTCTGAATTTTCATAATTACCTGAAGTTCACTTTATGCGGCAATATGATTTTCTCAAATTGGCACGTCTGCCAAGTAACATATCCAAACGATGACCCAACTTTAAAGTCTAATAAGAGATTTCTATCGCCCCATTTAACTGGGGTATGCAAATGACCAATTTTCCCTTTCATATCCTTGGGCATACGTGTCATCATTGATGAGGCTTCAGTACTTTTCCCATGCAATGAGGCTGGCTGATTCAAAATGCTTGTCAATCCGGAAGTGTTTCATGATCACAAGAGCGTTTAAGAACTCGGATATTGTCAATATTGACATTTATATCCAAAGCGAAAGTAGCATGGATTTGTTTATATAAGTACTATTTATGACCATGCCAGCAGCTGATTGGTCATTAAATAGAGTCTAACCTGAAAATCTCGTGAAATTATTGTGATATATGGGCTATTTTCGCAGGATTTTCATTTCCATACACCCAATTACATTTCAAATTTTAAAATTCCGTGAAAATGCAGCAATCATTGGTCATCCCACTTTTCCGTGAAATACCGTAGCCTTTTTTGCCATCATATATACATATATAACAAAGTGGCTGGATTTTATTCCGGTGCTGAGGTGGGGGCAAGAGGGGTTACAGTTTGTCATTTTCCCATAAACAGTTAATAGTAAATTTAAATCCATGATCACAACCACAAAACAAGTTACACAATTTTATTGATTAACAACAAATAGCGTTTTATTTTAATTCAACAGTTAATACACAATTAACAATTAACAATATGGTCCAAAACAGTAAGTAACTGATTTATTTCCCCCAAAACATTCAAAACGCAGCTAAAAATGTTCAAAACACATTATTAGCAAAAGTGTTTCCCCTTTTCATGGGTTCCCTTATAGCTGTTGCAATGCAATATTCAAACGGCAACCTTCAGATTCGTAAGGTCATGCACTAACCATTAGCATATGTTCAATTTCGACATTTAAATATCATTTACTTATTTTTCACTGGACGATTTTCACTACGTTTCTACGGAAGCGTATAATGGACTCGTGTTGCCTTAATAAGACAACCTTATAACGTGTTTTTTTTCTTAAAATATTCAATGTTATCACCTTATAAGTCAATGATTTGCTTTATTTTGTACAAGGTTGTGTGTTGTTAAGCGTTTAACTTGCATTAATTTAAACAAACTTAACATTGTTTTAATTAACATAGTCTTAACCTTATACACATTAACCTTCTATAGTTAATAGTGTTTTAAGTTAATACGATAATGTGTGATAATAAGTAGCAAATTCTTATTATTTATGGCAATTTATTCTCTAACATTGAGCTAACTCCAATAATCTGACCTTCCGTTGTGCAAAATAAAACGTTACATTGCCTAATATTAATGCGAGATTCTTAAAAAACAGACATAACGATTCATTAGTTTTATGGACTTATTTTTTACAAGCCAACAACATTGCATTATTCAGCATAAACTCTTTCATTGTAAGGCAATATCTCGATTAAAGGAAAGCAAACTAACTGCTACTAAATGTGACGTTTATTTGATAAACTTCGTGTATGCGAAGAAAATATTCATATTGTACAGCATTGATTTAACAGATGTATAGACATCAATCCATTGGGCTTTATATACAGAAATGTCGGTAAGTTTATTGTTTTATTTATGAAAAAAGTTGTTGGCAATAATCAAAAAATTGTTTCTGATTAAGGTGCTTCTCCTTTCAGTGTGAAAGACCTTCTTGTATTCGTTCTGACTATTCCCGTCCTCCTTCCGTCATGCATCCATTGTGGGAAAAAGTATTTCATAAAATTATAGAGGTCTAGACCCGATAGTGCAAGATCGGATTCACCCTGATTGTCGTTGCAATTATTAGTAATAGAGTGGTTTTCAACGAAAAACAACTCTTTTACTGTAGTTCCAGGATATTTGCATTTTATTTTTTGACATAACTTCACATTTGCCTCGCAATTCAATTTTGTTTAAATTAAACAACTCTGTCTTTGAATTTTTGTCCTAGCATATTTTGAAATTAGATTTTGGACATTTCCCATTGGTCTTACGTCATATAAAAGTGCATTCATTCGAAAATCTCAATGATGTCCTATATTTTGATCGGGAATTTGAGCTTTGCGTTTATTAGAAAACACTACTATTTGATTGATTGATTGAATATTGTTTAACGTCTACTCAGCAATATTTCAGCTATATCAAGACGAGAACAAGTTTGTTGATAAATAATCACTTTGGGGTATGGAAATGGCCATGGGACGGGAAATTCTGACTGCCACTGGAAAAGTAGGGTGAAATCGTCAAGGGCGGGGAATTTAGCCTTGTAGCCGATCACCTACGGACCACCCCAAAAAGAGCTTGCTACAAGGGTTCTTTAACGTGCAGGAAGCGTGGCATTTCTTCCAACACGTGGACCTGAGTTTACATCCCATCCGAAAGATGGGTTGTGTATTTATTAATCCCGCACAACCACGGAATGGGTCCTATTTCTATATCCCGGGACCCTCGGGGTCAGCCTCCGTTTAGGAGGGGTCACACCCCGCAAGCCGGAGATACTGGGTCCTATTTCTATATCCCGGGGTTCCCTCGGGGTCCTCTGTTAGGACACTACTATTTGGAAGCAGACATTAAATGGAAAAAATATGCGTTTCATTAATATATTTACATTTTGGGACATTAAGTTTGTCGTGATCTAACTAACTTTATGAGAGTATTATATGCTCGTTTTGTCGTTTCGAAAGTCTTAAGGGGACGGTCATTTGATTTTGAGGGGGCCTGGCTGTTTTGGTCGAGCCATAGCATTTATTTTCATTTTTTTATTTAACATGTACTGTATAATTGAGTCTGTAGAACAGACATTCTCAATGTAGATGAGGCCAGAATAATTATTTTGAGTTGTTTCAAGGCCAGATTACTTATATTCAGTTGTTTCAATGCCAGAATTAAATGGCTTTCCCCTAACTTGAAAACAATAAGAGATATTTGCGTGATCAGCATTCATTTTTTTTAAAAATAGGTTCAAGGTCAAATGTATTCCGACCTTGAACTCTGATATTCGCTTATCCAAACTACCCATCGCTATAGCTCCTAAACCGTAACAAATAGGAACTTACGGTCAAAGCAAAAAATGTTAAATGTCAGAAAATAAACCACCACCTAGTCTGAGTTTTCTTTTTCAGATGATATTACCTACAACATATCCCGCTGAAGATGCAAACTTTGAAGAGTTGGTGCAGTTCTATTTCAATCGATCTTATTCGTACGACGAGATAATGGGCTTTCTATTATTTGTTCACAACGTTGTTATTGGGGAAAAAACTTTGTATAGAATTATAAAGCGTTTAAAACTAAGAAGAAATGGAGTGGAGAGTTCTTTGCAAGATATAGTACACACCGTTTTACAGTTAAGATCGAAGGGTTATGTGAATCTAGGTTATTGAACAACGTTTGTGGAATACGTGCTACACAGACAACCACAAGATTAGCCCTTCAAGTATTAGACCAAGATGGAGTACAGGCTCGGGCAAGACGGAGGCTGGTAAGAAGGCAGTATGGCAGTAAAGGGCCCTGCCATTGTGTACATATTGATGGGTACGATGAACTCCAGCCGTATGGGTTTAGTATACATGGATCCGTGGACGGCTTTTCAAGAAAATTTTTATGGCTCACAGTCAGTCACACAAATAAAAATCCCCGAGTGGTTGCAAGGAATTTTGTTGATTACCTGAAACATGCAAAGCGTGTACCAAGGATGGTTCGAAGTGACGCCGGAACCGAAAATGTAATGATTCATAGAATACAAGCGGCCTTGCGGTTTTTTTCACGACGATGAAATGGCTGGTCTGAAAAAATTTTCCGTCGGAAGATCTACTGCAAATCAGAGGATTGAAATGATGTGGTCTTTTTTAATGCGTTATTGTACGGAATTCTGGAGGTCATTTTTCAGAGAAATGATAGATGAAAATATTTTGAATAAGAATGACATTATCCACATTGAATGTTTAAGGTTTTGCTTTTTTCCACTGATACAAAAGAAAATTTGTCATCGTTCATGCAGATGTGGAACATGCACAGGATAAGAAGTCAACGAGGCCACCAACTTTGCTACGGAATATCCGATATCATGTTTAACCAGCATGTTCTTTTTAGTAAAACTGACTGTTCTTTTCACCTGCCATGTAATGAGAGGGTTCTGAATGACATATCTGAAATTTACACCGACGAACCGTTAGCCAGAGGGACATCTGAAGAATTTAGGCATTTAATACAGTTGCTGACCAATATTCCAATTGCCGATTTTGTTGGTATTCCCAGTAATCCTTTGGACTCTAAGCGTCTGTACGTAGCCTTGATGACTGCTATTGATCAATACATGTAATACACAATTGTAATATATACATGTAACATACAAGTCATTTGTTCTGACTGCCTATGTATCAGTTATTAAAATAGAGTAAGGGAGTATAAGTTCGGTCACCTTAACAAAACGTATGCATTAAAATTGTAATACGCCCTCTACCCGGTATTTTTTGTGGTTCATATCAAAGTGTAATCTATCGGCTATAGTCCATATAATATACGAGCATTACAGAAAGGGAGGCAACTGTCAATGAAGCCTTGATCACACAATTAACATAAATTCGGTCGACTTACGTAATATTTCGGTCATCGGGAGTGCTATTTCGGTCAAGATGCGTAAAAATTTGGTCAAGGTGCGGAAAAATTCGGTCACTTAAGATTTTTTTTAAACGAAAAAGGCAAAATATGTTTTTGTTAACGTCTGGTTACTTGACTAGCCGTACGACTGACTCCCGGGAACGTTATCTAATGTTTTGTCTATGCATGAGTGTCTTGACTGCTTCATCATCATTTTCAGCTTTACAACCAAAAGTGCAGTATTGGTGAGGCATTCTTCTTCGGATTTCAGGGTCTTGTTTTGGTTTCAAATAAAATTGGTCTCGAACAGCAAGACAACTGTCCATCACTGGACAAAGCTGACGTGCACAGGCCCTGCTTAGGTATGCTTGTGTCACGTTTTTAGGGAAATCAAGTATTTCAATAGCATTAGAGTCAAAATTATTGTCTGCTTCTCTTTTCAGCTTATAAGGACACCCTACATGTAAATGATTTTAACCATAATGGTGCATACCAACGGCCCACATATCTTCTATGACAACAACGCTTTTCATCTGAAAATACATAAATCCAGAGAGATCATATATATGAGGCTTGTTTAGGGGTTTCCAAAATCCCATATCCCAGTAAATCTGGGCTAAAATATCCCTTTGAAAATAGAAGATATCCCATTAATTATTGAAATATCGGGCCATGTTCCAAAGTCCACATCCCATATCCTAGTACATTTTGTCTCAAATATCCCATATCCCACTAACAAAAGTCGTAAATATCCCGTATCCCAATATACCATAAACAAGCCTCATATATTGGAATATGGAACTGTGTTACCGAGGAAGCTAAAAATTGAAAACGTTCAACAAACAAAAGGGCTGATGAGAAAATGGTGAATGACTTTTTCAGATTATTTGTAGTACTTCGTCAATAAAGAGATAACCATACTGTATTTTAGGATCTGAGGGGGTAAGTCGTAGATTTTACTGTCGCAAAATTAGTTTTCCGGCTACGCGTTAGCGACAGTAAATTTTTTGATTTACCCCTAAAGATCCTAAAATACAGTTTGGTTATCTCTATTCTAATGCAAAGTCGAAAAAGAACGTTGCTATTGGTGCCGACGGTAAATCGTGGATTTTACCCCCTGAAAACTTTGAAGCCATCCGATCAAAATTAGCGTTACAAACATAAGTGCATTAGAATTACAGTTATCAGGTTGTGAATAAACAATGAAAGGACATGGAGTAAATACACATGAGACAAAGTCTCTACAAATACATGTTAGAACCAAAGAAGCCGAAAAACATCCTGATAGAATCACCTATTAATTAACTTCAAGTGAACCATAACATTGGGTAATGAAGCACTATTTCGACCCTCGACTATACATAAATGTCTATTTCGAAAGTCAACAGCTTCGTATTTTTGCTATCTGGTTTTAGCTCACCTGGCTAATGCTAGGGTGAGCTTTTGCCATCACTTTGCGTCCGTCGTTCGTCCGGCGTAAACTTTTCATTCAAAGATATTCTCCTCTGAAACTACTTGGCCAATTGGAACCAAACTTGGCCACAATAGTCCTTTGGGTGGTCCTGAACAAAAAAAAACGGTGTTTTCCAGGTTCGTGCAATATCCAAGATGGCCGCCAGCGCGAAATATAGTTTTAACATTGGACCCTTTGGGAGAACACATTCAAAGATCTTCTTCTCTGAAACTACTGAGCCAATTGGCACTAAACTTGGCCACAATGGTCTTTATGTGGACCCCTGAAAAGAAAAATGTTTTTTT
This sequence comes from Modiolus philippinarum, assembly GCA_002080025.1. Lineage (NCBI taxonomy): Eukaryota > Metazoa > Mollusca > Bivalvia > Mytilida > Modiolidae > Modiolus > Modiolus philippinarum. Next base: position 99,081 of record MJUU01072871.1, read on the forward strand.
TTCAGGTTCCCACTTTATCCAAGATGGCTGCCAGCAGGGAACATAGTTTAACATTGGGTCCCATGGGAAACATTAACAGCGGTCTTCTCCCCTTAAACTAATTGGGCATATTGGAACTATAGTTTAATTATATACAAGTATATTGGCTCTTTAACATGAAATGTCTATGTTAATCAAGGACTAGGTGAGCGATACAGGCTCTTGAGAGCCTCTTGTTCTATTATTTAGACATAAAATGCACTGATAAGCTACTTGTCCACATGGCGTCATGTGTTTTTGTTTGTTTGTTTGTTTTAATTATTATTATTGTCATTTTTGTCCCGATAGTTCACACACTTAAGATTTCAAATGTCAGTGTCACAAATGAAAACTGACATTTTTCAGCTAGATTCACGTCTTCCCGGATTTGACTTTACCTTGGATTGACCCACTGACAGTGTGACGGCTGCTATATACAGAACACGACCTGCTTACCCTTCCGGACCACCTGATGTCGCTCTCGGTTTTTATGGGAGTTCACACTGCCAGTGCTTTAGTTTGTTGTTTTGTCTTGTTAAATTTTAGTTTTGTCTTCGTCAGTGATGTTAGTTGTACCGATTTGTCCTTGTCCATGTTTGAATACTAGAGTGATTACAAAAGCTTTTCAAAATTTCACCTTGGTGCTGTTTGAATGTTAGAGAAATAACATGTACCATAGTTCTCAATTGGTTTTGTTTCAGGGTTAGAAAATGACAATAATCAATCAGTAACCTAACAGATCTTTCAAAACATATGCCTCACTGATCGTGTGATGGATGCTGTATACAGGGCAGGACATGCTTATCCTTCCGGATCACCTGATGTCACTCTGTTTGTTGAGAGTTCACCATGTGAACCATGTTCCCTCAAGATATTTTCACGTTCCCTAAAAATACTATCACGTTCTCTCATGATCAGTATCACGTTCCCTCAAGATACCATTACGTTCCTTCATGATCATTTGCACATTCCCGCAAGATACTACCACGTTCCCTGAAGATACTATCACGTTCCCTTATGATCAAAATCACGTTTTCTTAAGAAACCGTAACGTTCCCTCAAGATAAGTTTGGCGTTCCTTAAGATAAGTTAAAATAGTTTGAATTATAATAACCATCTGACGTTTAGAACCCAAAGAGACAAGACGTGTCTGCACCAAATATTATCCACTGTACTTTGTCTATCATGTGTTAATAATTGCATAACATGTCTGCAAATGATAAAATGGCTTTGGAAATTAAATATGATTGGTACAAACAATTATTTGCGTTTTCATAAACTATTTATCTAAACCGTTTCTATCTTTTGAGGGTGTGTATGTGTTGCGGAATTGGAGGTTTTTAAGTTCAGGATTTCAGTAATTTTAGTTCATGCACAGGGAATTGGGATTTAATCAGTCTTTAAGTTCCTTTTTAGTCCGAGATTTCGGGATTACTAGTAGTAGAAAAAAAGTCGGGATTCCAGGATGAGATCCCCTCTGTCCCTTTCTGTCCGGTTTTTCCACTTACCACCACTGAGGCTAAAACTATTTGAAATTATAGATAATCTGATCATTTTTAAAGAAATACAAAAGGGTTTGTATCAAATTGGAATGAGTACAAGATAAGGCACAATAAATGAACAGCTGCGCAATAAGGGAGACCAAACTTACTATATAGAATGCCTAAGTTACTTGGAATTAAAAATAGTAATGTGTATCCATATTGTTGCTGAAGACGAAGGTGGCGTTTGGTTGGAAGAATTTACTTTCAACGATGGTTGTGCATATGCGATTAAGATATATTCGATTTCTATAACAATGTATTAGAGGAGATAGGATGGAGTAGAGACGAAAATCCTTATTCCTATGTTGATTTGTATATCGATGTCCATATTTTCACATCCTGGTGAAATAGCAAGTTATACGGACTGAAATACAACAACTCTGCAGGGGGTACTATCGTACAATCATATTCAGTATGAAAAAGAAAGGAAATGGGGTAAATGTCAAGGAGACAACATCCCATCTCCAGATAAAACAGAAACAAAGCATCTAGGGGTTACCATACGGTCTTCAACACAGTGAGGAACCTCACACCATATAGCAAGCCCTAAGTGGCCCCGAAAAAAGGTAAAAAAGTGAATAAATCAATGGAAACAAACCACATCCAATAACCCGAATATCAAGAAACTAAAATTTTATAAGAAGACAAGGACAAGCCAATGACCAAAATATTCCTGACTTGGGACAGGCGCAAAAATTGCAGTGGTGTTAAAGTCGTTTTCTTTGATTCAAACCCTCCCCCTTTGTGTGGTGATTGACTAAAAAATAAATACACAAAAAGACTCACAGTAAAAATCAAACCAGCAAAAAGTCCAACTTGTCAAGACGAGTACCCTTAGATTGAAGTAATTAAAACATGAAGACAATACACACGGGTACTGTCCTGACAAATGTTCCCTGTTACTGACAGCCTGCTAAGGACATAATTTCCGTTGACTATGATATCAAGCCTTCTTACATATCAAACTTCATCTGAGATACTTCTAAATAGATTTCGTATAACAACATCATAAATCATGAAAGAAGAACGTGATATTGTGTAATGCCAAATACTGTCAATATGAAAAATAGTTTTAATTTAGTTATGCTGTAAACCATTTAGGGGCTGACCAATATTTTTGCCAACAAAAACCAAAAGTAAAGATTTAACAACAATGCTGTATTTATATCCTTTATGAATAAATTTATTCAATGGATTAACAAGTTTTCAAGGACAAATTTTGAATTTATGCGCTTTGTAAAGATATTTCCATAAAAGTTTGGATGTGAAATGCCCTGTTGTATAAAAGCCCTGCATATAGAACCAAATTTTCTTATAAGTCAATGTATCTAGAATAAAATTTAGAGAATGTTTTATCAATTCATGATATCTAAACCCTTGATGCAGAAGTTTTTCAGTTAGACAAAGATTTCGGTCATTGAAGTCAAAAACATCACTACATACTCGTGCATATCGAACAATTTGTGAAATGTAGACCCCGTAAGAAGGGGCTAACGGAACATCGCCGTCGAGATGGGAAAAATTAACTATAGGGAAAGAGAAATCATCCCTTTTATCATAAACTTTAGTGTTTAACTTTCCTTGATTTATTGATATATCAAGATCAAGAGAAGGAGTATGATCACTGCCGCTATTGAATTTATATAAAGTAAGGTCGGCAGGATAAATTTCTTCTGTAAATTTAGAAAATTCGGGATTATTTAAAGCCAGTATATCGTCCAAATACCTATATGTATTGTTATAAATGTCCACTAAATGATGTTTAGAAGGGTCTTTTTGAATTTTCGCCATGAATTGTGATTCGTAGCAATAAAGAAATAAATTTGCTTTGAGAGGTGCACAGTTGGTACCCATAGGAATACCTGTTTTTTGCCGAAAGACTGTATCACCGAAACGAACAAAAATATTATCAAGAAGAGAATTTAATGCTTTTATCATATCCTGACAAGTCCAGTTGGTATATTTGTCATGTTTGTCGTCACTGAAAAACGATTTAAATGTATTGCAACAAATGTAAGTACATCCTGATTTTTTGAAAGACCATTTGATCAAATACGAAAATTTCTCTTTGATGAGTGTATGCGGTAATGTAGTATAAAAGTTAGAAAAATCATAGCTATCGATGGAGGTGTATGCTTCATTAACAGATCGAAGTCTATCCAAAACTTCTACAGAATTTTCGACACTTCAAAAGTAGTTAATTCCACTATATTCATAACATTTGTTGCTAAAATTGATGACGAGATTTTTCATGGTAGAAAGTGCACCATAAAACAGAAACGTGAGTAGTTGAACATTGACTATATGTTTATAGACTTCGATCGTCTCTGCTCAGTTCTAATGACTGCTTTATAAAGGATACAACTGCTTAAATATCTTCAGGTGTTTTAGGGTCTAATAGCCTTTTTATTAGCTCACCTGGCTATGCCAGGGTGAACTTTTTCCATCACTTGGCGTCCGTAGTCCGTCCGTCCGGCGTCTGTCCGTCCGTCGTAAACTTTTCATTCACACATCTCTTCTGAAAACCGCTGGGCCAGTTGGAACCAATCTTGGTCACAATAGTCCTTGGGCAAGTCCGCACGCCATCCAAGATGGCCGCGAGCGGGGATCTTTGTTGAAAATTGGAACCTATATTCAAAGATCTTCTCCTCTGAAACTACTGGGCCAACTGAAACCAAACTTGGTCACAATGGTCCTTAGGTGGCTCCTTTTAAAAATGTCTCTGGCAAGTCCGTATCATATCCAAGATGGCCGCCAACGGGAAATGGTTTCAACATTGTACCCTATGGGAAAGCATTCAAAGATCTTTTTCTCTGAAACCATTTCGTAAATTGGAACCAAACTTGGTCACAATAGTCCTTGGGTGGTCCCCTTTAAAAATGTGTCCGGCAAGTCCGAACGTCATCCACGATGGCCACCAGCTGGGATCTTCATCGAAAATTGCACCATACATTCAAAGATCTTCTCCTATGAAATTACTGGGCCAATTGCGTTAATTGGAACCAAACTTGGTCACAATGATAAACGCGTATCCATTAACAATATGTGCGTACGTAATAAGAATGTACGTATTTATACGTGTACCAAAATACATGTAACAAACACCCCCCATAAACATGAAATCGTGACACACAAGAGCACTAGTGTAAAAAATACAAATAATAAAAAAAAGAAATACAAAGCGCGAGCTCTCAAATATATAAATTACGATTTACATGATGTATACTGTAGTAGTTTCCTGAGATCAATTTATCCCTTTGCACTTGCAAAAACAATTTGATCTGCACTATAAAGACATAAATTCCCAAAATGGTCATCTGAATAACTTTAAATTAACTGCAATCTCGGTAATTTATTTTCTTATTACTTCTCTTCAAATTTCTTTTCCATCATTTATTTCCTTTCTTTTCTGTGCAGGATGCCAAAAAATCCAAAGTGTTGTATTCACAGAACCACAAGCAGAAATTAGAATTAGGTGTGAAGGCTTATACATCAGGAGATTTGTCATTAAGAAAGGCTTCTATACAGTTTGGTATTCCTAGATCTACAATTTCGGTCCACGCTCTCGGTCGGGTTAAACTAGACGCCCCGTCAGGCCGTCCTCCAATTATACCTGCTGCTATTGAAAAGAAATTGTAGACAAAACAATAATAGCAAGTGAAAAGGGTGTAGGCTACAACTCATGATTAAAGCAGGCCAAGTATGTAAACAATACAAAATAAAAAATTCTTTTACGAATGGGATTCCAGGAAAAGATTTGCTTAACGGTTTAAGGCACAGACACCCGGAGTTATGCTTAAGAAAACCAGTTAAACTGTCGTGAAAAAGTAAATCTGTACTTCAGCCTTTTGAATTCAGTCTATAACGATAACGACCTAAATGATCCTGTTCATATCTGGAACATGGATGAAAAGGGGATAAAAATTGAACACAAACCTAAGGGATCGAAAAATGTGTCTGGTAAGGTGAGCAACTGTCGCGACAATGTTACAATTGTTGCATGTGTCAATGCAGCAGGCAAAAAAAAATGCCACCGCTTTTGATAGTTGAATGTTCCACACACAGTAGTTTATATGCTTATGCTACAGATGAGGGTCCCACTGACGCAGTGTGGACTTACCAAAATAACGCTTGGATAGAGGACGTACTTGGTCAGCAGTGGTTCGATAATGTTTTCTTGAAAAACTGTGGTAGTCATCGGCCTCAGCTTTTAATATTGGATCAACATAAATCTCATGAAGTAACGGGTCTGCTTGAAAATGCAGCAAAAAATGGCATTACAATTCTAGCTCTTCCAGCACACAGTAGCCATCTATTACAGCCCTAGATAAAGTTGTTTTACGGCCCACTTGAACATATGTTGAAAAGAAATACAATATTGCTTGCTCAGAATATACAAGTTCTACATTAAAAGTTGTAACCAAATGCGTTTGGCCAAAGTTGTTAAATACTGCATGGAACCTCGCCGTTACACCACAACTTCAAAACTACATGGATTTTTCCATTTGACCCTTCCGTTGTCAATACTGCTTCACTTCATGCATCCCAAGATGCATCGTTTACTTCTTCCTTTGTCTCCATATCACAGGTTAGCGACAAAGTAGTCCCTTCAACTGCCAGTAATTCATCAACCGTCAGTGTGTCTGTTGAGCTTACACAAACACTAATGATCAATTGCATAGACAAAACAACTTCACTACCATTGCCCGACGATTTAGAATCTCTCAACATTCTTAGTGCCGTTTGTGAGACAGCATCAGTCGACGAATCAAATGATTTGACAAGTATTCTTGATGCCAACCTTTCACTTTCTGCTCTCGCACGGTCAAACTCTTGTAGTGATTTCCTTCCATTAGTTGTCGATCTGCCTATGCTACCGAATATGTCTGTCGGTTCCAGCTTTGATGTTCAGCTAATTTCAATGCCCGCGTAAAGTACCGAGATATGAGCTGGAACGTATCAAATACAGTTGAGAACACTATGAAACCGCAATCATCAACACAAAAAAATCGCCACTAGCAGTAATTGTGGACACAGCAGGATTTTAACAAATAAAGATATTGTAGAGAGCAAAAAACAGTCCGAGTTGATTAAAATCAAAAACAAAAAGAAAAAAAAAGAATAAGCCGATGAAAGAAACGAAAACGAGAGGCGAAACAGCAGGCACAGAAACTAACACAGTTGTTTATGGACAAAATCTTATCACAATCTGAATTTTAAAGAAACCTATTCGCCAATATTATGAAAAAAGTTTAAACTGTCGCTTTTTTATCTATGTTTAAAAAATCTAAAGGTAAATGTAGAAGATTTTTAAAGAAATATCAATGACAGACGACAGACACATATAAGTAAATTTGGTAAATTTTCACAACTGATCATTCAAAAATCATTATAATCAAATATTGGCCAATTATATCTCCCTAATAAATAACCCACAAGAAGCCCCACCCGACCTTATTATGATCTTGACACAATTAATTAATTTTATAGTATTTAACTTCCTTGCAAGGTATAGAGGGTCAAATTCACTGGGATTTCTCGGCCATTTTGAGCACAGATACCAATGTTCCATGCTCGGTCTCTTCATGAGCTTTGTGCGGAGATCTTCAGTGAAAACAACGACAGTAGAAAACCGAAGGAACAAAGCACAAGATTACATAAATCAAAGTCCAGAGAAAAAAAGAGAGAAATCCAGAAGATGGAAAACCGGAGACAAAATACACCTACAGAAGATACAAACACAATACTCAAAACTATAATACTTAAAAAACAACGGCAGTAGAATACCGAAGGAACAAAGCACAAGATTACATAAATCAAAGTCCAGAGACAAGGCAAAAGCAAGAACACCAGAAGACGGTAGACCAAAGACACTACATACCCACAAAACACACAAACACTACATATACAATACAAAAAACTAAAGCACTGACCGTGTGAACTCTCAACAAACAGAGTGACATCAGGTGCTCCGGAAGGATAAGCATGTCCTGCCCTGTATACAGCAACCATCACACGATCAGTGAGGCATATGTTTTGAAAGATCTGTTAGGTTACTGATTGGTTATTGTCATTTTCTAACCCTGAGACAAAACTAATTGAGAACTATGGTACATGTTATTTCTCTAACATTCAAACAGCACCAAGGTGAAATTTTCAAAAGCTTTTGTAATCACTCTAGTATTCACACATCGACAAGGACAGATCGGTACAACAAACATCACTGACGAAAACATTTAACAAGACAAAACAAAAACTAAAGCAGTGACAGTGTGAACTCCCCAAAAAAACCGAGAGCGACATCAGGTGGTCCTGAAGGGTAAGCATGTCCTGTTTTGTATACAGCACCCGTCACACTGTCAGTGGGTCAATCCAGGGTAAAGTCAAATCCGGGAAGACGTAAATCTAGCTGAAAATGTCAGTTTTCATTTGTGACACTGACATTTGAAATCCTAAGTGTGTGAACTATCGGGACAAAAATAACAATAATACAAATGTAATAATCAAAACAAACAAACAAAACAAAAACGCATGGCGTCATGTGGACAAGTACATGTAGCTTATTAGTGCATTTTATGTCTAAATAATAGAACAAGTGGCTCTGAAGAGGCTGTATCGCTCACCTGGTCCCTGATTAACATAGACATTTTATGTTAAAGAGCCAATATACATGTATATAATTAAACTATAGTTCCAATATGCCCAATTAGCAATTGACGAAGTGCTACAAATAATCTGAAAAAATCGTTCACCATTTTCTCATCAGCCCTCCTGTTTGTTGAAAGTTTTCATTTTTTTGCTTACTCGGTAACACAGTTCCAAATTTCAATATATGAGGCTTGTTTATTGTATATTGGGATTCGGGATATTTACGACTTTTGTTTGTGGGATATGGGATATTTGAGACAAAATGTACTAGGATATTGGATGTGGACTTTGGAACACGGCCCGATATTTCAATAATTAATGGGATATCTTTTATTTTCAAAGGGATATTTTAGCCCAGATTTACTGGGATATGGGATTTTGGGAACACCCTAAACAAGCCTCATATATATTCTCTTTCTGGATTTATGTATTTTCAGATGAAAAGCATTGTCGTCATAGAAAATATATGGGCCGTTGGTATGCACCATTATGGTCAGAATCATTTACATGTAGGGTGTCTTTATAAGCTGAAAAGAGAAGCAGACAATAATTTTGTCTCTAATGCTTTTAAAATACTTTATTTCCCCCAAAACGTGACAAAAGCTTACCTAAGCTTGGCCTGTGCCCGTCAGCTTTGTCCAGTGATGGAGAGAGGTCTTGCTGTTCGAGACCAATTTTATTTGAAACCAAAACAAGACCCTGAAATCCGGAGAAGAATGCCTCGTCAATACTGCACTGTTGGTTTCAAAGCTGAAAATGATGATTTTGAAGCAGTCAAGACACTCATGCATAGACAAAACGTTAGATAACGTTCCCGGGAGTCAGTCGTACGGCTAGTCAAGTCACCAGACGTTAACAAAAACATATTTTGCCTTTTTCTTTAAAAAAAATCTTAAGTGACCGAATTTTTACGCACCTTGACCGAATTTTTACGCATCTTGACCGAAAATAGCACTCCCTATGACAGAAATATCACGTAAGTCGACCGAATTTACACACTATGTCAATTTTGTGATTAAGGCTTCATTGACAGTCACCTCCCTCCCCCTTTCTGTAATGCTCGTATGTTATATAGACTATAGCCGATAGATGTGACTTCGATATGAACCACAAAAATACCGGGTAGAGGGCGTATTACAATTTTAATGCATACGTTTTGTTAAGGTGACCGAACATATCCTCCCTTACTCTGTTTTAATAACTAAAACAAAGGCAGTCAGAACAAATGACTTGTATGTTACATGTATATATTACATTTGTGTATTACATGTATTGATCAATAGCAGTCATCAAAGCTACATACAGACGCTTAGCGTCCAAAGGATTACTGGGAATACCATCAAAATCAGAAATTGGAATATTGGTCAGCAACTGTATTTAATGCCTAAATTCTTCAGATGTCCCTCTGGCTAACGGATCGTCGGTGTAAATTTCAGATATGTAATTCAGAACCTTCTCATTACATGGCAGTTGAAAAGAACAGTCAGTTTTACCAAAACAAAAAAAAGAACAAAAAAAAACAAGGCTGGTTTAACATGATATTGGGTATTCCGTAGCAAAGTTGGTGGCCTCGTTGACTTCTTATCCTGTGCATGTTCCACATCTGCATGAACGATGACAAATTTTCTTGTATCAGTGGAAAAAAGCAAATGTCATTGTTATTCAAAATATTTTCATCCATCATTTCTCTGAAAAATGACCTCCAGAATTCCGTTCAATAACGCATTAAAAAAGACCACATCATTCAATCCTCTGATTTGCAGTAGATCTTCCGACGGAAAAACTTTTCAGACCAGCCATTTCATCATCGTTAAAAAACCGCAAAGCCGATTGTATTCTTTGAATCATTACGTGTTTGGTTCCGGCGTCACTTCGAACCATCCTTGCTACACGCTTTGCATGTTTCAGGTTATCAATAAAATCCTAGCAACCACTAGGGGATTTTTATTTGTGTGACTGACTGTGAGCCAAAGATTTTTTCTTGAAAAGCCGTCCACGCATCCATGTATACTGAACCCACACGGCTTGAGTTTATCGTATCCATCAATACGTACACAATGACAGGACCCTTTACTGCTATACTGCCTTCTTACCAGCCTCCGTTTTGCCCGAGCCTGTTCTCCATCTTGGTCTAATACTTGAAGGGCTAATCTTGTGGTTGTCTGTGTAGCACGTATTCCACAAACGTTGTTCAATAATTACCAAAGTGAACGATAACCTAGATTCACATAACCCTTCGATCTTAACTGTAAAACGGTGTGTACTATATCTTGCAAAGAACTTTCCACTCCATTTCTTCTTAGTTTTAAACGCTTTATAATTCTATACAAAGTTTTTTCCTAATAACAACGTTGTGAACAAATAACAGAAAGCTCATTATCTCGTCGTACGAATAAGATCGATTGAAATAGAACTGCACCAACTCTTCCAAATTTGCATCTTCAGGGGGATATGTTGTAGGTAATATCATCTGAAAAAGAATCATACAGAAAATTCAGACTAGGTGGTGGTTTATTTTCTGACATTTAACATTTTTTGCGTTGACCATAAGTTATTATATGTTACGGTTTAGGAGCTATAGCGATGGGTAGTTTGTATAAGCGAATATCAGAGTTCAAGGTCGGAATACATTTGACCTTGAACCTATTTAAAAAAATTGAATGCTGATCACATAAATATCTCTTATTGTTTACAAGTTAGGGGAAAGCCATTTAATTCTGGCATTGAAACAACTGAAAATAAGTAATCTGGCCTTGAAACAACTGAAAATAATTATTCTGGTCTCATTCACATTGAAAATGTCTGTTCTACAGACTCAATTATACAGTGCATGTTAAATAAAAAAATGAAAATAAATGTTATGGCTCGACCAAAACAGCCAGGCCCCCTCAAAATAAAATGACCGTCCCCTTAAGACTTTCGAAACGACAAAACGAGCATATAATACTCTCATAAAGTTAGTCAGATCAAGACAAACTTAATGTCCCAAAATGTAAAAATATTAATGAAACGCATATTTTTCCATTTTATGTCTGCTTCCAAATAGTAGTGTTTTCTAATAAACGCAAAGGTCAAATTCCCGATCAAAATATAGCACATCAGTGAGATTTTCGAATGAATGCACTTTTATATGACGTAAGACCAATGGGAAATGTCCCAAATCTAAATTCAAAATATGCTAGAAACTTCAAAGAAAGAGTTGTTTAATTTAAACAAAATTGAATTGCGAGGCAAATGTGAAGTTATGTAAAAAAATAAAATGCAAATGTCTTTGAGCTACAGCTAAAGAGTTGTTTTTCGTTAAATAATTGCAACGACAATCAGGGTGAATCCGATCTAACACTATCAGGTCTAGACCTCTGTAATTTTATGAAATACTTTTTCCCACGATGGATGCATGACGGAAGGAAGACGGGAATAGTCAGAACGAATACAAGAAGGTCTTTCACACTGAAAGGAGAAGCACCTTAATCAGAAACGATTTTTTGTTTATTGCCAACAACTTTTTCATAAATAAAACAATAAACTTACCGACATTTCTGTATATAAAGGCCAATAGACTGATGTCTATACATCTGTTAAACCAATGCTGCACAATATGAATATTTTCTTGTGACAAATGTCGGATTTCTTCACGGACACGAAGTTTATCAAATAAACGTCACATTTAGTAGCAGTTAGTTTGCTTTCCTTTAATCGAGTGCCTTACAATGAAAGAGTTTATGTTAAATAATGCAATATTGCTGGCTTGTAAAAAATAAGGAAGGAAAGATTATTGGAGTTAGCTTAATGTTAGAGAATAAATTGCCATAAATAATAAGAAGTTGCTACTTATTATCACACATTATCGTATTAACTTAAAAAACTCTTAACTATAGAAGGTTAACTGTGTATTAGGTTAAGACCACGTTAATTAAAACAATGTTAAGTTTGTTTAAATTAATGCAAGTTAAACGCTTAACAACACACAACATTGTACAAAATAAAGCAAATCATTGCCTTATAAGGTGATAACATTGAATATTTTAAAGAAAAATCACGTTATAAGGTCGTCTTATTAAGGCAACACGAGTCCATTATACGCTTCCGTAGGTTTCATATAGTGTGATAGTTCACTAAAATGTGGGTATTTTTCACAGCATTTTACGTGTTCCAGAAATTCACGGGAATTGATTTCACAAACTGAAAAAAATCACGGAATTTTTATTACCCCGTACAACTGCACACCTTTATTTTTTTTATTTTATTTTTATTTTATTTTGGGGAGGGGGGGAGTTCCAGTGGTGATAATTTAAAAATTCTGTAGATTTTGTTGAAATCATTATATTTTTTACGTGTAACTAAGGAATCAAGGTAAAAATCGCTGGTCACCGTTTAAATTAGACAAATAAATAGCGAAACGTTACTTTCTCTAGTGATACTTACTCAAATATATAATTTTAATCCCTTTATTTGTTCCCTTAGAACTATTGCATTTAAACAAAATGTAAAGAATTGATAAATGAACATAACATTTTAAATGCTTAAGAAGTTTCTTGTAACTTGATATTTATGGTTTAACATAAATGATAAAATAGTAGAAGAATACTAAACCTGAATACAAGTTAAAAAGAATCGAGAATTGAGGTTTCCAAACATACACAGATTTGCATATGGTGACGTCATTGCTTAACGTTCAGCAACGCTACACCAATGATTTCATATCAAATTAAAGGCATATTGTTTTTCATTTATTATGAGAGATACATAAAACTATCCGTTTATCTAGAAAATAAACAAAGAAAGGATCTGCAGTATTTCACCTTATGATTAGTAGAAACATACTTGATAGTAAAAGGGGACAAAATCAAGGCAAAATAAATAAGAAAGTAAGTTTTCAATTATAACGTCATAATGGGAAAAGGTGCCTGCTTGGAATTTATGTCATGTTTTGCATCTAAATCGAATTTCACAATATGTAGTCGAATCCGCCGTGTTATAGTATCGATGTATCTTAAACTCTTATTGAAGTATCGTTTTTAGACGATGTTCACATTAGAACTTGGTGTTTTCTATTCAGATTAAGATCGATTCTTTTTTAACCCGATTATGTTCACACTTGAAACATCTGAGTGATTGCAGTTACGTCTTAGCGTTGTAATAAGAATAAATTATGATCCATCCGAATAAGGTATTTACGTTCTAATTAGAATCGATTGAAATCGATCGCAATCGATCTATATTTGCAAGCAGTTGCCAGCAAGCGAATTTTTCCTACATTCGTACAATGGTGTGCAAATATTATGTCAATGAAGTTTTTAATGCATGTTCAATTAATTAATGCTTTTATTTAATACATTAGCATTCAACTTAATAAACAAGGGAGGAAAAAAATACAAAAGAGTGCAGTTGGAAAGAGGAAGGCTTCGAAGGCGTAAATTGCAAGAAATGCTACAAAATTGGAAGGAGTTGGCAGCTGCAAAGGGAAAAAACGTACGCAACTCATTCTTATATTATTGTTTTATCAACCAATTAATCAGAGATCCGTATGGATTAAAGAAAATGAAAAAAAAACTTATAGCGTACAACCAAAACATAAAAACAACTACTCAACGAGGCATCTGCAAGAAAACTTAGCTTAATAAAATAGCGAGATGTGGGCACTGGATACGAAAACATGAGAATATCTCAGGTAGCCTTTAAATATATTTGTCATGAATTATGCCAGAGAATTTAAAAAGCCGAAACCAAATTTAGTAAACCTATGGAACTTCAAAAAAAAGATGTGGATTTGTTTTTTTAACAAGTCCTTAGGATCCCCGTAATTACAAGAAAAAGTGGGATCACTGATCTCATTTCGATTGATATCGTATTCAAAGATTAATTCGTTTCGCGTTTTTTTTAAAACAATATTTTACTTTTTAAAAATACGGAGAAATAATTTTTAATGAAAATGATAAACAGATAAAAAAGTGAAAATTATAAAGTTTTACATTTGATAAGAGAAATTGTGTTCTACTCTTCAACATGGGTAAATGAATAGCATCTATTTCCGTAAAAGTGTTGTAAAATTCCCCATTATAAAAATTTTTCACTCTTTTAGAGACATTTTAATGTCGATTTAATGACATTTTGATATTGTGTACGTCAAAAAAATGGGTTGTTTATAAAAAGCAAAGAAAATACAGGTCATTGAGTTCGTTCTCGAGATATACATTAAACATGTTACCCAATGCCATTCGATTTCCCTTACAAAGTTTGCTAAACTGGAAGTAACAAATTGCCTTTCTCAAAAAAAAAAATTGTGATGTTTCATTTGTCAGCGTCAAATCTCGGGAAAACATTGAAATCGTTTGCGCTAGTTATTACCCCGCCCACACCCCGCCTGAAGCTATTTTATATGCCCTTAGAAAACTTATTGTACTATTATCTTAGTGCAATCTTTTCAACCTTTCAATCCTTGAACTCAACCACTGCAACAGTGTCAAAACATTTGATTTTTCTACTCTCTATACCGCTCTTCCACACGATAAATTAAAGTCAGTACTCCGGGATTTAATACTTCAGTTTTTCTGTACTAAAAAGGGTGAAAGAAGTTATTCATATTTAGTGATAGGTAAAGATGGGGCCTAATTTGTTAAACATCACACTAATTAACACAAACAGTATACAGAGGAGGATGTCATCGCAATGCTGGAATTCATGATTGATAACATATTTGTAGAATTTGGAGGACAAGTTTTCCAGCAGACTATAAGGATAACTATGGGGACTAATTCTGTGCCATTTATAGCAGATTTGTTTCCTTATTCGTATGAAGCCAGGTTCATTCAAGGGCTAGTTTAAAAAAGACAATAAGCTAGCCAAATCCTTTAATTTCAGTTTCCGTTATATAGATGATGTTCTTTCATTGAACAATCCTCAATTTAAGGATAACCTTCATCTTTTATACACAAAGGAACTCGAAATTAAGGAGACCACTGATACACCATCATCAGCATCATACCTAGACCTATACCTCAACATTGACAACTCTGGACGTCTGAAAACAAAACTTTACAAGCGTGATGATTTCGACTTTCCAATAGTGAACTTCCCGTTTTTGAGCAGTAATATTCCCACATCTCTGGTATATGGCGTGTACATTTCTCAACTCGTTCGCTATTGCCGTGCCTGTAGTTTGTACAGCGATTATGTCACCAGAGTGAAATTACTGTCGCAAAAACATCAAGGGTATGTTCAGTCACTGTTGCAATTGTCACTACAGAAGTTTTACGGTCGTCACCAAGATTTGGCCGACCGTTAATGTTTCTATTTCACAAATGAGAACAGATATCTTTGGGTAGATCCAGAGTTTGTTACCGGACTGATTAACACCGACTGTGACAAAATCGGACTTTTCACTGGCAGTGTGACGGGTGCCACGCTTGGAGCAGGTCATGCTTACCCTTCATGAGCACCTGATGATACATTTGTACCACAGTTTTTTATGGGGGTTCTCATTGCTAGTGCTTTTGTTGTGTGGCGTTCTTGTTCATTTTTGTTTATTTGTTTTGTCTTTATCATACTGTCTCAATTCATGCTAGATGTGAATTGCCGTGATTTTTTATTTATGATTTTAGAAGTCCCCCTTTCCTCGTTCTTGCATCTGTATTTGTTTGCCAATGTATTTCACTGTTTTCCGACAAATTGTTGTGGTCCCCTGAACAGTTTCACAGAGTTTATCTTGATAAATGGTTTCATCTATCAATGTTGATGTAAGACTTTTATGTTCACTCCCTCTAAATTCTTAATATATAATCCTTGTGGAACAGTTTAAAGGGTCCTGAAATTTATATGTTAATGTCTTCAACATATTCAATGATAGGTGATTTTAACCAACCTGCGGCATACCAATGCATTCATCCAGGCAGACAATAGAGTTAGATTAATTGTAATTACTATTTTAAAAAAAGAAGAAGAAAATACCGTATAGAGGTTAAGTTTTGTGGTTATAAAATTTCGATCACTATTCTTCTTCAGAGATGAACTTGTAACAATTTATAATTCCAAATGCTGCTGCCACGTCTAATTTCATTGGTCAACATCACGAACAACAACGATAAATGGTTCTTATCCATTAAATTATATACGCTCCGAGGAAAATAGTGCGGTATATGTTGACGTCAAACTAAGTGAAAACATTGTTTTAAAATCAAAGGATTGGAATTATATGAAATAAAAGTAATTTTGGAGTTTATGGATGTGTTAACTCCGCCTTTCACTCACAAACTTTGTTCACGCTGCCTTTCAAAGTCGACTTCACATTCAGTTTGTGAGTGAGTCGATAAACTCTTCCAAAATTACTGTAATAACAAGACTAAATATGGCCGCCCTTATTAGCAGCTTTTTATATAGCGAAACAAGGTGCAAAGAAATTCATAAAAGAACAGCTAAAGTATTTTAAGCTTCAAAATTCCTCTCAAATTTTATGTCAACATTTCAAATTCCTGTATTATAGTCGTGGCTTGACAAGCATATCACATGATATAGCTTATCATTTCAATGCATTTTTTATTACCGTGGCATCTTCTCTGAGCGTTTAATTACCAACTGCTTTCAGAAGATTTGATGTTAACTCTAACTTATTTACTACAAAAATGTATTTAGAAGTCATGACAAACAATATCCAACTGTCCACGAGGAATGTGTGTATAATGAATTAAAGTATCTCAACTTCTACAAAAGCATTGAAATAGACAATAACCCACCAGGATTCGTTTTAGATGGTACAAACAGTTCATAAATACAATGCAACCTGTAAACATCTATCATTTAAGATTGATCACTGACAAGTGCTAGTTAAGAATGTCTGGTGTGAAAGAACGGAAACGAGTAAAATGTCAATGACAACTTGTTCTACAAACACAACAAGATATCAGTTGACATTATATCTAATGAAAGATAATTAAAAACGTCTGTCTAAGTGGAAAGTTTTACTTCTACATCAATCATAGTTGCAGCATGAATATAAACAGAATGAATATTTTAGACTGATAAGAAGAGTTTATGGAAATTTTGAAAACTATTTAAATGGAGGGTTTTCTAAATCAACAACTTTTAAAAATATCTTAACCTCAAATGTCTAGTGATCACAACATTTGCAGAATGGTTCCACTTTTACTTTCAGTTTTGAAAATATCTTGCTAATCCACCATACATTGTGAACCGTAGATTCTGAAGGCGTGACTTAACAACATTCAGGTCTACTTATCAAAAATAATATAATTTAATAAAAACTGGACATTAAATTTTTTTTATAATTTTCATTGTGTTTCAACATATTCAATTACTATGATTTCTAACTTTTTGTCATTTATATATAATCGATTTAGGGTCCCGAGTTTAGTAGGAAGAGTGGTAATTTTCCTAGCGTGATCGTGTTGCGACCGAATTGAAGAGTCTACCTTTTATTATGTAGTAAAATACTTGTATAAATAACTAAATACCGAAGTTACTGTTAATTTAGTTTCTGCATATGGTATTTCGACAACTTATGTCTCTTCAGTGCAGATAAAATCTAAACGTTTGGAAGACAATAAACTCAAAGATGTTTAAAATTGATAGAAAACAAATAACCAGTATGATAAATATAAAGCCGAAATCAGCTGAGGACAGAGCTTTGCATGAGGGAGATACTCCTTAGATTTCAACAAAATTTACAAAAATTTAGATATTGTAAGGTAAAAATATATTTAAGGTTAATTTTACCAAATATTATTGATGCTGATGCTGTTAAAAACTTCAAATTTTCGAATCATGCTAATGTTCCTTTCGAAACAAAAGCTTTCTCTATTTATACAGTTGTATAGATATTCACATCAACTGGATCAGGGATCTACAACATGTATTTTCCATTTATATGACAAATACCACAAATGCTTGAAACTTACGATAATTCTTACAAAAGAAGGATAAGCAAACGTTTACTTCTGGTTGGAATTTTGTTTTAATTTCTGCTGGTTGGTAAATGTTATTACATAAGACATTACAGGAAACTAAACGATAGAAATGTATTGATCTTTGTTGCAATTTGCGATGAAAATCAAGTTTTATTTTGCAGCAGTTGGACAACAATTACAATTATATCTGGAGACATCAGAGGCAACACAGCTCTGTAATATAAAAATAGATGAACAAATATAAGGTTATGAAACAATTAATCGGTTAAACCTCAGTGCATTTAACGTAGTAACTTCAATCAGCATGAATGGCGATGAATCATTTTTAGCTTTGCAATGTGACAAAACGAAGTCCTTTCCTGTAAGGGACATTTACTGCAAATAACTTCCACTAAG
Source organism: Modiolus philippinarum (assembly GCA_002080025.1). Taxonomy (NCBI): domain Eukaryota; kingdom Metazoa; phylum Mollusca; class Bivalvia; order Mytilida; family Modiolidae; genus Modiolus; species Modiolus philippinarum. Next base: position 117,607 of record MJUU01072871.1, read on the forward strand.
GGACATTCATTGCAAACACCTTCCACTAAGGGACGTTCACTACAAATAACTTCCACTCAGGGATATTCAATGCAAATAACTTTCACTAAGGTAAGGATTACAAAACAATTACAAATACCACAGTTTTCAACTATAATCATATATGTAGTTACATTTTCTACAGTATTGTACATATTTTATTATGTTTCACCATTCACAGGAATGTTCCAAGTGCAGGGATTTAATTTATCTTCAGGAACAGAGTCATACTAAATAATTCTTTGCAGTCTCTTAAATATAGAACAAAATAACATAAAACATGTATGAACGGATTTAATGGTGTTTCATACAAATGAGAACCAATATGAAACTCGTTAAAATGACAATAAATCGGAACTTGATCCGTCAAACAAAGATAAAAACTGTAACTAGAGGAAAGTCTCATTACAAAACAAAGTGCATAAACTTTAGGATTTAAATTTCCGTTTAAGACCATCTATATATCGTGAAGATTTTAATTGAAATAGCTTGTGAAGGATATATAAAACAAGGTTGGTAAAAAACAGAACATCGCAAAAGACGATTTTTTGAAATCCTGTTATCACACAGTAACTTCGGTATTAAGTCATTAATCTAAATGTAGATTTTCATCGGTATTTAGTCATTTATCTAAATGTAGATTTTAGGTCCAAGTTTCGTCGATATGATTTCAGTGTATATTACATCTTCTGGGGCATTATCTGTTATCTTCAAATCAAACTGCCTGGTAAATAGAAATTATAAAATCACGACCAAATCGGTACAACTCTGTCAAAATACGGAATTAAACATATTTACAAAACACAACATAAAGAAGCACGACAGTCTTTTGATGGAAAATGTTGATTCCTGAAGCTTAAAGCCTGCCTATATCAAGATAGAATAACAAGTTAGGTATCAAATAAAAGCAAAATAAATTTTTCGCCTGTCAATGCCAATTTCAATAGTATTCCTTTCAATGTCTAAATTTCAATATTTGACAGAAATTTGTTTTTAGGGCAATATCTTTAAAATGAAAGTTAACAGAAGCTGTGTTTCCTTTTTATGAAAATAACGCAACAAATCCCAATTTTTGCCAAATATGGAATTAAACATTGATTCATAAAAGGAATAATATTGAATAACAAAATACCGAGGTTACTTTGAATTAAAATGAACATTTATAGTCAATTCAGTCCCTTTCCTTTCACTATATAAATCATTTCTCATCATATCTTTACAAATAACAAAGTTACTGATATTCTTAGTCCTTCAAACGACTGGCGTTCTACCTTAACATAAAAAAAACTTTGGACTTTCATAATTACTATCATCTTTGGACACGAATATATACTTGTGATTTGAAGAGTTGGGTTTGATGATTGACTGTTTCTGATATATATTGGCAAATCTTTTTTGTATGTTACAAATGCTTACCATGGTGGGGTGCTTTTTAGCTGTCGCCATCAGTAGACGTCTGTCCGTCAGTCATCTCGGAGGTATATTTCACAAAACTTTACATAAATGATGTATAATAGACAATGACAAGAGTCATACTAAATGATTCTTTGCAGTCTCTTAAAAATAGAAAAAATAACATAAAACATGTATGAACGGATTTAATGGTGTTTCATACAAATGAGAACCAATATGAAACTCGTTCAAATGACAATAAATCGGAACTTCACCCGTCAAACAAAGATTATTTAATATAGATAAAAACTCTAACTAGAGGAAAGTCTCATTACAAAATAAAGTGCATAAACTTTAGGATTTAAATTTCCGTTTAAGACCATCTATATATCGTGAAGAATTTAATTGAAATAGCTTGTGAAGGATATATAAAACAAGGTTGGTAAAAAACAGAACATCGCAAAAGAAACGATTTTTTGAATTCCTGTTATCACAAAGTAACTTCGGTATTAAGTCATTAATCTAAATGTAGATTTTCATCGGTATTTAGTCATTTATCTAAATGTAGATTTTAGGTCCAAGTTTCGTCGATATGATTTCAGTGTATATCACATCTTCTGGGGCATTATCTGTTATCTTCAAGGTTACAAGTGCGCAAATATTTACAATGCATTTTCCATAGGGGGGTTCCCCTGTTTGGCAATTATCTAAAAATAGACGAAGGCTATTTCCCGTCCCGGGGTCCTGAAAATGATAAGTACTCATACAGATCTTTCGAATTCCAAAATAAAAAATGGGGGTCTATGCGGCGATTCTTGGTGTAAATTGAGGCTCAAAAAAGGGTATATTGAAAAAAGTAAAATATTTTTATGTCGACCAAATCCCATAAAAGGTCAAATTATCATCTCTGGGTTACATTGTTGAGATCAGATTTCCTATAAATCGAATTGTATCATGACATAGTATTCTAATTTAAAACTTTTAATTTTATTATCAACCAATCGTAGGAGTTGTAGTGCTTAATACTGATAACAGCTTTGGGTTCAAAACTGGATCCCTGTTCGAAAGTCAATATTTGCGCACTTGATACCTTTAGCATATATTTATAATCGTCAAAACGTGACATGTCCTATATTTTTAGCAAGTCACACACCAAAGAACATCATTCGACGGCATTTCATTAAAGTGTCACCTCTTTTGATTTTTAGAGCTTTATTTCCCAGAGGTCACCCCCTGTCAGAAAAATGCAGATTTTTTTTCTCGTTTTTAAGGTATGTCGGCGTCATTCTATAACATATTGAATTAAAATGAAATTGAAGCCACGATCATATGCAGATAGTAGAAGGTCATCCATGTTGGTAACAAAGTCGTTCAATTTTATTGCAGTGTACCTATATTTGGAAGCTGTAATAATAAATCGGTCAATTTTATCAAAAATGGCTTATTTGAAATAGACTATAGCCATAGAAATAGCCTAAATACCTATCATTTTGACTATAATCAATAACAACTCACTTACAATGATGAATGACATGCCAAAAAGTTTTACCTAACTGTTTGCAATATTAGGCAAAAAGTGAAGTTTCAAATGCTGCTAAATTTTGAAATGTTTACCAAAACATTAATTTTGAAAATATGCAATTTTTCAAAAATTAATGCATTCAAAAATATGAAATACACTAATAAAGCTTCTCAAATTTGTTTCGAAGCGATACAACAGGCATGTAACCTATATGCTTCTGTGAACTCAAAATAATAAATTTTCAAAGAAGACTACCCCCTTTTCTTGTGATTTTTACCATACATGAAGAAACAGACTATAATTCCGGAAGTACGATATGCACAAACTTTTATTCGGTCAAAATTGTAAATCTATTTGAAATCCAGTGTTGTAGTACCATTCAATACATAAGAATACAGAAAAACGTGAAAAACCCATTTTTGCTATAGGTTACAAGTGCGCAAATATTTACAATGCATTTTCCATAGGGGGGTTCCCCTGTTTGGCGATTATCTAAAAATAGACGAAGGTTTTTTTCCGTCCCGGGGGTCCTGAAAATGATAAGTACTCATACAGATCTTTCGAATTCCAAAATAAAAAATGGGGGTCTATGCGGCGATTCTTGGTGTAAATTGAGGCTCAAAAAAGGGTATATTGAAAAAAGTAAAATATTTTTATGTCGACCAAATCCCATAAAAGGTCAAATTATCATCTCTGGGTTACATTGTTGAGATCAGATTTCCTATAAATCGAATTGTATCATGACATAGAATTCTAATTTAAACTTTTAATTTTATTATCAACCAATCGTAGGAGTTGTAGTGCTTAATACTGAATACAGCTTTGGGTTCAAAACTGGATCCCTGTTCGAAAGTCAATATTTGCGCACTTGATACCTCAAATCAAACTGCCTGGTAAATAGAAATTATAAAATCACGACCAAATCGGTACAACTCTGTCAAAATACGGAATTAAACATATTTACAAAACACAACGTAAAGAAGCACGACACTCTTTTGATGGAAAATTTTGATTCCTGAAGCTTAAAGCCTGCCTATATCAAGATAGAATAACAAATTAGGTATCAAATAAAAGCAAAATGAATTTATCGCCTGTCAATGCCAATTTCAATAGTATTCCTTTCAATGTCTAAAGTTTAATATTTGACAAATTTTGTTTTTTGGGCAATATCTTTAAAATGAAAGTTAACAGAAGCTGTGTTACTTTTTTATGAAAATAACGCAAAAAATCCCTATTCTCAACATTGGGCACTGTTGGAGAAACTATCGATGCAAATTTAATTAAACGATATTGATGATAAATGGAAGGGTCTTTGCAAATATTGTTCCTTTCGTTCCGATTCGACGCAATAAATATGTCCCCAGCTTGAAACATAGCTTGACCTTTGTCTATGGAAATATCTCGTGTTGATAATCTCCGACACCCTTTATGATCGATAAAATACTTTAAAACCTGGTCACGAGGAACATGTGGATAACGAATTAAAGACTCTTCACTAAAATAAGAGCACCGGAATAGATAATATTCCGGCAAGATTCATTTAAGATCACGCAAACCTTTGGACAAGCCGATCACATACCCACTCGAGAGGTAAAGTTCCAAGCGAACTCAAATTAGCGAAAGTTTGAGAATAATAGAAATGCAGATTGAAATTATCGCCAAATAAGCATTCGATGTATTATTGTGTCGCCTGCGTTCACGCAGTGGCGACATATAGGGATCACTATCCGTCGTCTTGCGTCGTCGTCCGCGTCACAAATATTTCGGTCACAGTTTTCTCAGGAACTATGTATCCGAGCTTTCTTCAATTTGGCATGGAGTATCAGTATAGGGACCTATACCGTGTAACAAAGTTTGGGATCCCTCGCATGCCCACTTCCTGTATGACGGAACTAAGAATATTTTTGTGTCTTGAAAATTTCTGTCACATTTTTCTCAGGAACCACAGATCCCAGCCTTCTACAATTCAGTATGGAGTACCAGTATGGGACCTATACCGTGTAATAAGGTTTGGGATCTCTTGCATGGCCACTTCCTGTTTGAAGGAACTTAGAATATTTTTGCTGATTGGTGTCACAAAAAATTTCTGTCACATTTTACTCAGGAACCACTTTCCCCAGCCTTCTGTAATTTAGCATGGATTATCAGTATGGGGACCTATACCATGTAATAGAGTTTTGAATCTCTGGCAAGCCCACTTCCTGTTTGACTGAACTTGGAATATTTTCTAAGTCTTGAAAATTTCTGTCACTTTTATCTCAGACACCACGTATCCCTGCCTTCTACAATTTGGCATTGGGTATCAGTATTGGGACTTATAATGTGAAAGAGGGTCAGGGATTTCTTGCATGCCCTTTTCCTGTTTGACGTAACTTACTTTTAGTGATATATTATGCAGGCGACACATGTCTTCCGTGGAAGACTTACTACTAAGTTTCTTAATTTTTTTTTTGCAAAACCCGTCTGTTTGCACACTGTGTCCAATCGGGTACGAAAACAGTTGTTTGTTATCTACTTCCTGTTTTTTAGGAAATTATAAGTATGCATATGAATTATTTTTCTTTAGAATTTAACACATTTTTATGTTCAATCAGATATAGATAAGAAATTATTACATTTATTTGCTTGTAAACCATTTAATAACCGAGAAATAAAATGAAAGTGGACATGTCTGGTAAAATGTAATCAATAAACAAGTGACAAGTTTAAGTTCGGAATGCCTGGTTTGAAGGAACGCAAACTGTAATTGAAAATTGTCAAAATGTCAATGACAACTTGGTCTGCAAACAAAACAAGATTTACATTGATATTAAATCTAATAAATTTGCTTGCCACGTCTGCATCATTCATTGTTACAGGATCAAATTTCAACATGATGAGAAGTGTTTACAGAAGTTTCGAATATAATTTCGATGGAGCGTTTTTTCAACTAAAATTATAAAATATTATAAAAATTATTATAAAATATTTTTTTACCTTAAAGGTCTAGAGTATGCTTGATTTTGAAGAATAATTTTTATGCTTCATTTTCATAGAATATTTTCAAAATTTTACCTAAGTTGGTATTATTGAGGGCTAGAGAAGGAAAACGTACCATGGATTTAAGTTTGCATTATCTAAGAGTTAGAAGACTACATTTAACCTATCAGTCACCAAACAGATTCAACACTATACTCTAGCTAGTTGTGTCATGCTGGCCCTGCTAGGAAGTTTGGATACCCATAAACCGGTTTAACCCTACCGCTAGCTGTTTCTATAGTGCCGGTACAAAGTCTGGCTATTCCGAGTTACTATCGTTGTCTATTTTTGTCTGTTGTCATTTTATTGTTTTTCATGTGCAGTTCCCTGGTGGTTTGTGGCATGTGATTGTAATATTCGGCCATTGTAAGTGTTCCCTGTTATCTTTCCTATACTAATGTAGCAGATAATACTTATCCTTCCGGAGCACCTAATGATACCTCATGTTTTTGTAGGGGTTCAGACATTTCTGGTGCTTTAGTTGTGTGGCGTTCTTGTTCACTTTTTTATTTGTTTTGTCTTTGTCATGCTGTCTCAATTCGTTTTGGATATAATTTGTCGTTTTTGGATTTTCGATTTTGAAACTTCCCTTTCCTTCTATTGGCATTTGTATCCATTTGCCGATGTATTATTGATAAAGTATTATTAACGATTTTAATGGATTAATCACATTTCTGTTGTTTTATGTTAAAACTGCTACAACACTTTTAAATTTCATGTCATTTGAGTTATCTAGGAGTTTTTACAAAAATGGCATTCCACTATATACATGATATATTCATAACTTAATAGCTTATTTTCATTGGTCAGTACCACCAAAAATGAATTTGAACAGAACATCGTGCCTCCTTCTACATGTCTCGCTTAAATTCATATTCCCTCCATTCTTCACCCTCGAGAATTTACTGGTCCTTCTTTGAACATGTCGTTGTTGAATGATAGCAGTGACTGAAATATTCCAGGGTAATCAAAATTGACAGACCATTCGATAGTGAGGTTGTCAGGAGTATTTGCATAATGTCTCAAATACATATAAAAGTAAGATTATTAGTATTATCTAAAATAAAAAGAAGCATAGTATATACCAATATTCATGCCTCCTACTACATTCAAATATCAACAATAAGATTCGACATGTTCACATGCATTCTTTAAGAAGAGCTAAGCCGGGTGCTTTGAAATAACTAAATACCGAACTTATGTCTCTTCATTGACGATTAAATCTAAACGTTTTGAAGACAATAAACTCAAACATGTTTAAAAACTGATAGAGAACAAATAACCAATATAATCTTAATTAAAACCAAAATCAGCGAAGGACAGAGCTTTTCGTGAGGAGAAACTTCTTAGTTTTCAACAAAATTTACTAAAATTTAGATATTAAAAATTTCCAAATAGCATCCGCTTTCAGATCAGCACTAAAGTGCTGACTGCTGGGCTGGTGAATACCCTCGGGGACTAACAGTTCACCAGCAGAGGCATCAACCCAGTGGTATTGGGTAGGCGTCTGTATTTTATTTACAAGTAATTCGAAGCTTATAGGACATTAGTGTTCTATTAATAACACTTTTCTTGAATAATACCACGTATCATTTTAGTTTTCACTTCGCTACATGTATACAAATTTAATTCACTTATTTCGCAATGGTTCATTTACCTGATTCTTGAACATCAGTATTATTGTATACAATTTTATTCAAACTAAATTAAAAATATTACAGCAAAAGCAGTACCTTTTCAAACTGTATAAATAAGTCCTTATTTCTTCATATTTAGCGATGTACTGGACTTGTCCCTATAATTCGATAAGCAAACTCTCATATTCATGTTGAAGTTATCTAATTTTTGCTGGTTGGGGAATGTTATTTCACAAGACATAAGAGATAAATAGACTTAAAATAATAGTGGATCTTTGTTACCGATGGTGAAAATCTTTTTCACAGTTATACAAGAGCATTAAAAGCAACATGTTACTATTGTAAATACAAAAAAAAAGATTAACCTATAAAAGCAGCAGGTTTAATAACAAATGTTTCAGATTTTTCGGTTAATCTTCAGACGAGATATCCAAGTGCAGTTATCACGATGCAGCATTCTTCCAACGATTTCTCAGAGAAATCCTAGTTTGTTTCAACTTTTGAATTATCATCTATGTTTTGATCTTTTGTTGTTTAGAAAAGGATTTATTTAAAGGTTTTATTTTTCTTCGAATTATTTTGTTTTTCAAGAGTCAAAGAAATCAAAGTATTTCGTTTGAAGACTGTTGATGTTTTATCAATAGTCAGTGTCTGTTTTGGCCAAATTTATAAAACAATTATTAAAGATATAAAGATTGCTTAAACCGATAAATTGTTCAAAAGCTTACTCGGCTTGACCAATCAATTAAGTTATACCAAATAACATAATACCGATGTTACTGTGAATTTAATTTCTGCACATTGTCATTTCATTGACTTAAGTCTCGTTACTGCATATCTAATCAAAATATTTGGAAAACAATAAACAGAAATATGTATAAAAGCTAAAACAGTACAGATTACCGATAGGATCCTTGTCAAAATCAGCTAAGGACAGAGGTTTGCACGAGGGAGATACCCCTTAATTTTAACAAAATTTTTTAAACTGTTGTTGATACAAAGCTATGAATAATCTTCTGGCATTGAAAAGTGACAAAACGAAATATTAATTTCTTTCCTGTAAAAAGAAATAACTTGTAAACTACTTCCACAAAGAAACGATCACAAAAAATTTTTTTTTTTTTTCATTTTTAGCTCGCCTGGCTATGCCAGGGTGAGCTTTTGCCATCACTTGGCGTCCGTCATCCGTCCGTCGTAAACTTTTCATTCAAAGATCTTCTCCTCTGAAACCACTGGGCCAATTGGAACCAAACTTGGTCACTATAGTTCTTCGATGGTGCCCTTTAAAAATTGTATCCGGCATTTCCCTGCCTAATCCAAGATGGCCGCCAGCGGGGAACATAGATTTAACATTGGACCCAATGGAAAAGACATTCAAAGATCTTCTTCTCAGAAACTACTAGTCCAATTAACACTAAACTAAGCCACAATGGTCATTAGATGGTTCCTTCCAAAAAAGGTATCTGGCAGGTCCGTACCTCATCCAAGATGGCCGCCAGCGGGGAACATTGTTTTAACATTGGACCCTATGGAAAATAAATTCAAAGATCTTCTTCTCAGAAACTACTTGTCCAATTAAAACTAAACTAAGCCACAATGGTCCTTAGATAGTCCCATCCAAAAAAGGTATCTGACAGGTATGTACCTCATCCAAGATGGCCGCCAGCGGGGAACATAGTTTTAACATTGGACCTAATGGAAAAGACATTCAAAGATGTTCTCAGAAACTACCAGTCAAATTGTAACCAAACTTAGTCACAATGACCCCTAGATGGTCCATTCCAAAAAAGGTATCTGACAGGTATGTACCTCATCCAAGATGTCCGCCAGCGGGAACATAGTTTTAACATTGGACCCTATGGAATATACATTCAAAGATCTTCTTCTCAGAAACTACTATGAAAAAGAAAAGAAATGGGGTAAATGTCAAGGAGACAACATTCCATATCCAGATTAAAACGACCCAAAACAAAGCATCTAGGGGTCACCGTACGGTCTTCAACACAGTGAGGAACCTCACACCATATAGCAAGCCCTAAATGGCCCCAAAAAGGGGTAAAAAGTGAATAAATCAATGGAAACAAACCACATCCAATAACCCAAATATCAAGAAACTAAAATTTCATAAGAAGACACGGACAAGCCAGTCACCAACATATTCCTGACTTGGGACAGGCGCAATAAATTGCGGTGGGGTTAAACTCGTTTTCTTGGATCCAAACCCTCCCCCTATGTGTGGTGAATGGCTAAAAAATAAATACACAAAAAGACTCACCGTAAAAATCAAACTAGAAAAAAGTCCAACTTATCAAGACGAGTACCCTTACAATGAATTACATAAAACATGAAAACAATACACACAGGTACTGTCCGGACAAATGCTCGCAGTTACTGACAGCTAGCTAAGGACATGATTTCCGTTGACTAAGATATCAAGCCTTCTTACATATGAAACTTCAATTGAAATACTTCTAAATAGATTTGGTATAACAACATCATCAATTATGAAAGAAGAACATGATATTGTGCAATGCCAAATACTGCCAATATGAAAAATTGTTTAAATTTAGTTATGGTGTAAAGCGTTTAGGAGATGATCAATGTTTTTGCCAACAAAAACTAAAAGTAAAGACTTAACAACAATACTGTATTTATATCCTTTATGAATTAGTTTGTTCAACGGGTTAATAAGTTTGGAAGGACAATTTTTGAATTTATGCGCTTTGTAAATGAAATTGCCATAGAAGTTTGGATGTGAAATGCCCTGATGTATAAGAGTCCTGCATGTAGAACCAAATTTTCTTAATAAGTCAATGTATCTATAATAAAATTTAGAGAATGTTTTTATCAATTTATGATATCTAAACCCTTGGTGCAGAAGTTTTTCAGTGAGACAAAGATTTCGGTCGTTGAAGTCAGAATTAGTCCAATTAGAACCAAACTAAGCCACAATGGTCCTTAGGTGGTCCCATCTAAAAATGTCTCTGGCAGGTCCATACCTTATCCAAGATGGCCATTGTTTTTACATTGGCCCTATCGATTTTTAAGGGGAACCTCTGCCCAAATTTTTGAATTTTTATTTGAATTGTGGTCTCTATGTTTCAATTTCAGCATTATGTATTACCTTGGTTATAAGGGGAACCCCTGCCCAAATTTTTTTAATGGTGTTCTGTTATGAGTTGTAATGGATGATGGATCTTTCGGTTGCCATTGAAACCAAACAAGAATACTGTAATTTTAGAAAAAAAGTATTCTGCTAAATTTCATGTTTTGTTTTTCCTATTGGAAATGCCTTTTATCTATGTCAGCCATGGTCCAGGTGAACGATACAGGCTCTTGAGAGCCTCATGTTCCAACCGTTATCATATTTTCATCTCCATTTTCAAGTAGCATTTTATTTATTATTGCAATCCATAAGAATACTCCTAGTGTAACAATTATAATAAAACTGTTAGAAAAGAGACATACTAATTAAAGTAGTTTTAACAATTTCATTAAAATCGAAAAATATAACATGACATGTACAAACTGATGGTTTTTACTCAGAATAAAACCAATATGAACCTCATGAAAATGACAAATAATCTGCACTCGATTCGTCGATTATTACCATAACTAGAAGAAAATCTCACAACAAACTAAAGGACATAGACATTAGGCAATATAATAATACATTTAATTTTGCTTTTAACTAATCTGGTTATGCCAAGGTGAGTTTTTTGCAGCATTTTCCCGATCAGTCGTTCGTCGTAAATTTCTCCTTCAAAGAACTTTGTCTTGAGAAACATCGATTGGATTTCAACCAATCCTGACATGAATCATGCTTGTCTCTCCTGCAGAAAGATTCCCAGTGCGAGAGATAAACTTGAGAGCATTTTTCGAATAGATGCACTATCATAATTTCAAATTTAAGCATATTTTGCTATCAAATGGCTATTCTGACCACCTGTTTATTGTGCCAACATCTCATAAATTAATTATGCAAGTTTACATACTTTTGACTCGATGAGTGCCCTGTGATTGCTTAAGCGTTGTGATTGTCTTCTGTAGTAGTTTCATCAGGCAACGGGTGACCGCGATTGCAAGAACACTTTGCCAGTTCACTTTATGTTTGTTGACCATCCCGCAATCATGAATGAAGTAAGTGAGAACCGAACCGTCAATCTAAAAGCGAACAATCCAAGGACAATGGCAACACCAGAAACAAAAAAGGCAGAAAAAAAACAAAGACACAACATGGCTACAGCACAAAAAGAAAAATGAAGCATTGATGTAGCGTTACTCGATAAGTATCAATGAATTCAGTTATAAAAGGTGCTAGGGCCGTCTTTAACGTACTTTAAGGTATGAGCAAAGATCATTGTTGAAGGCCTCATTGTGGCATCAACATGAAGAACTTCTTTGTTATGCAATGTATTTGTAGAGGCTTTGTCTCATGTGCATTTATTCTATATCCCCTCATTGCTTATTTTGAGCTGACCCAGTGTTGTTAATTTTATGTCGATCAATCATCAAACACGACCGCAAGCGCCGTTTAAGTCTCAAATCTTCTTTTTGAATACCACTGAATTGACTTAACAAACTTTGCTTGAATCATGCTTATGAGGTACTGACTAAGTGTTATTACTTTGGTGCCGATCCATCATCAAACATAGCCGCCAGCACCGCACTCGAATCAAATCTAAATTTAAACTTCTTTTTGAGAACCACTGTCCCAGTGAATAAATTTAACTAAAGTCGGCTTGAATGATGCTTATGAGGTTTTGATCAGTTGAAGTTACTTAATGCTGATCCGTTATCCAACATGGCCGCCAGCGACGAAACATAGTTTAACATTAAACCCTTTGGGAAATGCATGCAAAGATCTAGAGCACCTATCAATGGATTTTAATAAAACTCAATTTTAACAATGCTTTAATATAAAGTGATGACAAAGTGTTGTTACTTTGGCGCCGATCCGTCATCTAACATTATTCCAAAGGAAATGCATACAAAGAACTTCTTCTCATGGATTTAAACCAAACATGGCAAGAATGATGCTTATGAGGTGCTGCCCAAGTATTGTTTCTTGGGTGCCGATATCTCAATATGACCGCCAGCGGCACACTTTAGTTAGCTTTAAACTGGACGGTTTTCGCAGAATTTCTTGAGATTTAGTGAATGGATTCGAGCTAAACTTTGCATAAATGGTGCTTATTAGATGCTGACTGTATCTCCGGAACCGATCCGTCATCCAACACGGCTGACAGCAGCAAAACATAGTTTAACATTTAGACCTTCGGGGAAATTTAAAGAGATTTTGTTCTAGAGAACCATTGCATAGATTTAAACCAAACATGGCATCAATTATACTTATGTGTTTACCAAGTGTTAATACTTTGGTGCCAACCGGTTATCTAACCTTGCCACTAGCGGTGAACTTCGTTTAATATTTGACCCATGGGGAATTAAACAAAGATCTTCTGCTTGAAAACAGCTCAATAGAATTGAATAAAACTTGGCATGGATAATAATTATGAGGTGCTTATCAAGTGTTAATACTTTGGTGCCGACTTTCCGTCAGCGATAAACGTAGTTTAATATTGATCCCTATAGGGAAATATATTCTAAAATCTTCTTCTAGAGAAATGCTGAATAGATTTGTGCCACAATTGTCATGAAAGATCATTATGAGATACGATACTGACCACGTGTTTTACTTGGGTACGGATCCATCATGGCCGTTAGTGACAAAAATTAGATTAACATTGGGCCCTTAGAGAAAATGAATACAAAGGTCTTCTAGAAAACTACTAGTTAGATGTTGAGCTTTTCAAGTTTGACAATGAAATCCTATCAACTTAGAAGTCTATTACTATGGGGTAATAACAAAATTACCGAACAGAATTGTCAAGAGCCGAAGTCCATGAGACAAAAACAGAAATCAGGTGAAAACCATGGGAACACTTGTCGACCGTAATGGTCCTGACTTTGTACATGCATTTAAACGGAAATGATGCGTTAAACTGATTTTATGGCATGCTAAACCAAGCCTCCCAATGCGGTAGTGTCTGTAAGCTTAAATAAACAGCATTCTCTTTTGAAAGGTCGTAGACAGTTAAAAGAAATGATAACAGTAGTACTAGGTTAAAAACAAAAAGAACCTTGAATCAGAATTCGGACCGAAACTTCAAATTTTTCGACAAGGGACTGATATCTATTGAAGAACTTTTATATGACTGTATGAGACGGATTTTTGAAGCCCTCATTAATAAAGCGGTCACGAAGATAACTATGTCTAATGCGAAAGTATGTATAATATGTGGTAGTTCTTGCGTAACAAATCAAATGTGAAACACACACTCCTTATGCAGTAGAAGCAGAAATTTTACTGTCCACGTTAGGGAAATTAAAGATTTTGAAATTAGAATTGTCCCCTTTGACATAAATTTTAGTACTGAGATGACCGTTTTCGTCCAATTTGAGATGTAAGTCTACAAAATCAAAGATTTTATAAGCGATTGTCCAGGTGAGCGATACACCTCTCTATCGGGACTAAAGCCGCTCGTACACTAAACCGTATAACACAAACACCGGAACCTAAGAGGACAAGTACCGACTAGGACGTATTTATAACGGTAACATACCTGACGAGTACCGAATAAAAAGAATTGCTAACGAAAAAGTACCGTACGAGCACCGAGTAAAACAAATCGAATAATTACTATGCAAAAACAATCGATTTTCCAAAAAGGCTATCACGAGTTTTTATAATTGTCTACGTTTGTCTATTTATTGTTTTTTGTGCAGTTCCCTAGTTGATTGTGGCATGTGATTGTTATTTTAATTTTTGCCATTGTAAGTGTTTCCTGTTATTTTAGCTATATTAAGCCTGTGTCTTTCGACCGCTCAACAACTTCTTTTACGCAGATAATCATTACGGCGTGCTTGACCAATTAAATTCATTTTCCCAAAATGTCACCGAATAGAAAAAAGCAAGTAAATGACCTAAGAAAAGAACTGTCGGGTCACAGATAACCTTCTTCACTAACGACCCAAGGCGAAAATTTCAAACGGCGAGAAAACAGACATTTTTTTTAATTTTGATGTTTTCGGTATATTTTAGAAAACTGTTGCAATATAATTACAAATAAACAAACGCTGCATAAATCTTGTAATTACTAAACTAAATTAAAGAAGCAACTTTAAAAGGGTTATGAATAACACCTTTTATTGGATGATCACATAATAAGAAATCGTTGTAAATTCGTTTTAAGCAAAACAAACATAGGTAATCAACGATTACAGAGTTCGCCTCGTTATGGCACTTTGTCACAGTAACAAAATCTTGACTGGATGTTGACATCGCATTTGCATGCCTAAGCAAGGTTACATGATCCTACCATGTATAGTGACTGAGATCTGAACTTGCCTGAAAACTTGGACATAAATAACTCATGCGTAAAACATAAGTCAAAGTGACCTACTTTTGCCTGGATGCTGATGTACCATCAGGGATGCATGCCAATGCAAGGTTACATGATCCTACCATGTAAAGTGACTGAGATATGAACTTGTCCAAAAACTTGGATGTAAATCAATCAACCGGAAAATATATGTCAAAGTGACCTAATTTTGTCTGGATGCTGATCTACCATCAGAGTTATATGCATATGCCAGGTTACATGATTGTACCATGTATAGTGACTAAGATCTGAACTCCTCCTAAAACTTGAATGTAAATCAATCAAGCATAAAATATAGGTCAAGGTGTCCTAATTTTGCCTGGATGCTGACCAACCATCAGAGATGTATGTATATGC
>MJUU01072875.1:13195-79465 GCA_002080025.1 Modiolus philippinarum
TATATATATATATATATATATATATATATATATGTTCTAATATTTTGGCAGACTTTTAACCCTTACCACCTTGACAGAAGGGGTTCGAATCCCACTGGAATCAACAAAAAATTAATATTTAATATTAAAGACTTAGACTTTGGATTTGGATTGATAAAAAGGATAGGAAAATACATTTTGGATCCAAGAAAACGAGTTTAACCCTACCGCAATTTTCGCGCCTGTCCCAAGTCAGGAATATGTTGGTCATTGGCTTGTCTTTGTCTTCTTATAAAATTTCAGTTTCTTGATATTTGGGTTATTGGATGTGGTTTGTTTCCATTGATTTATTCACTTTTTTACCTTATCGGGGCCATTTAGGGCTTACTATATCCTCACTGTGTTGAAGACCATACGGTGACCCTTAGATCTTTTGTTTTAGGTCGTTTCAACCTGGATATGGGATGTTGTGTCCTAGACATTTACCCCATTTCCTTTCTTTTTCATATCACAGGCAGATGATTCAAGGCAAAATGATTAATTTCATTTTTTAAGACAAATTTTGTTCCAATGAAGTACCCAAAATTGCAGTTAACTTATCTTCTGCATATGGCCATTTCAACAACAAGTCTCATCAATGCAGATTATAGTAGTATTATATTTGAGCGAGTCTAGCGCATCGCTCAAATATAATACTACTACTCGGAGTGCACCCCCAAAAAAATTTTTGACCTAAAAAATACCCTCATTTCAAGTAAAAAAGCCTTAAATTTCACAATAGGAAAAAAAAAAAAAAAAAAACAACCAGAAGAAGAAAAGAGTTACACAGAAAAAGTGATAAAAAATTAAACACCCGGGAGTACACCGAATCCAAATTTCTCTTGCGGGTTTAGCACAGTAAAAAAAAATAAACACCCGGGAGTACACCGAATGAAAAATTCTATTGCGGGTCTAACACAGTAAAAAAGATAGCCGGGAAGTACATCAAAGAAAAAAGATTTACACAGGAAAAAGGGAGAAAAAAATAGCCGGGAGTACAGCGAAGAAAAGAATTTCTAAAACACAAATGAAAAAATATCCCCGAGTGCATCACATTAATTTTTGTTCCTGGTGTGTATCTCTAAAGACATATTGATTACAATATGCTAATGAGTTTTAAATAAACTAAATCGATCATTGCAAATATTTACCTGGTTGTCAAGAGAATGTTTACACGTTATAACTTAGATGATGTTGTCGTCATTTCGCAGCTTGAAAAAGAAATAGAAAATTCATCTAAATTGTTGGATTATTTAAGAAATGCAGAATTAGTGTATTTCATGGAACAGTCTGTTATTATTACTGAATATTATAAAGAAGAAATGCCTCAATTAATTGGAATATATCTATTGCATGGCTATTATATACAAACATTATGTATCGGACTTGGTAACGGCGCTCTAGGCTAGCACGCGAAAGATCAATGATCAATTAACAAACATGTTTTACCATCAACAGTGAAAGAACTGGCATTCTGCCAACCTCGCGCTCTAGCTAGAACGCGAAAGATCAATAATCAATTAACATCTTTGCGAAATTGTAAAGTCACGTTTAAAACTGGTAGCGGACTTGCATGTCCGCCTAACAAAAGATAATGTGTAAACTATTTATTGGAATATTGATCATTACATAGAGACTTTATATGTAGCGGGCATGCATGTCCGCCAAACAAAAGCTTGATTGGAATATTGATCAGACTGTTATTAGATCTAATACATAGCGACTATATATGTAGCGGACTTGCATGTCCGCCGAACAAAAGATAACGATTCAGTGTCACCGTTGTTTAGGATTATGTGTTGACTACCAGCTGAAACATTCTACCGCTCTAGCAATAATAAATAAACAGACATGTTTTACGATAGAACTGACATTCTGCCAACCCAGCACTCCAGCTAGAACGCGAAAGATCAATTAACTTTTCTGTTTTTAGTATATTTCTCAATGTTATATTTATAAACAGTTATGCATAACATAGTTTCCTAACAATATCGGTGTTTGCAATACATAAATTTAGAACATTACTAAATTGTTTTCTTCTGCAAGAAACATATATGTATTATTGTTTTTTATGTCTTGTAATAAAGTATTTTAATGTCAAATGAAAATTTTGTTTAAACTGTAATCAACAAAATAATACCCTTAAAAATGAAGCAACCAACAGCCCCAGATTTACCATTATATCCAGAATTACCAAAAGAAGATGAACAAAATTATAGACTACAAAAAATAACAGAAATACAAAAAACGTTAATAAATGAAAGAGATAAACGTAAATCACTATACAAGAAATATAAACGAGGAGTTAATGCAACGGATGGTATCGATACAACTTTAATTTCAATATCTGTTATTTTAGCTGGTGTTGGAATAGCTTTTCCTATATTGTTACCAATGCAAATTGCAGCTGTCACGTGTGGAGGTTTAGGTGCTTGTGTTAAACTTATTAGACGTAAACTTACAAGAAAATCAAAAAAACATTATGAAATTAAAACCATGGCAGATGGCAAGTTGAATAGTATAAAAGATTTAATTTCAAAATCTTTAACTGATGGACAAATAAATGAAAATGAATTTAAATTGATTTTAGATGAATTAGAAAAAAAATATAAAGAGATGAAAAAAAATATACGTACAAAACAAACACAAACAAGAATGAATGACAGTGAAAGAAATAAATTGATTGAAGAAACAGAAGCAAGAGTAAGAAATGAAATTAAAAAAAATGGAAAATATTTAATTTTCTTCAATAAAATTACTATAGTAAATGATCCTCCACCAAAATATGAATAACATTTTTTTATTAAAAAATGGCTGAAGGAGGAGAAATTGAAATGGATACTTTTAAAGATCATAATAATGATGAAGAAGAAGAACAAACTTCTTTTCAAAATGGTATGGATGAATTTGAGAGAACTAGGCAGAATCGTGGTGATACTATTATGAATACCGGTAGTGATACTAATACAAAAAAAGATTTAATATTAGATAAAAAAAATCAATAGTTAAACAATTTTACAAACAAATAGAGAAAAATGAAGGATATATGCCGGAATGGATTGATGATACAAATTTTGAACTTGATAAAGAAGATTATAAAACACTTTATTTAAAGGTTGGTGATAAAAATATTAAGCTTAATTCTGAAAAAGGAACTGGTTTTATTTCTCTTGTTACTTTACAACAAAAAATTCGCAGGGTTTGGACAAAGGAAATTAGAAATTTGTTAAATTTAAGAGAATATCCATCTAAATCAAAAACTACTAAAGCTTTACAAAATGCAAAAAATGAAATGGATAATAAAGATATTTCTTCAGAAAATGTAACTTCCCAACAAGAAGCAAAAGAACTATAAGAAAAAGCGGATGATGCGGAAACATTTGTGAAAAAAGTAATTGATGATGAAACATTTAATAGAGAAGCAGAAAGACGATTTAATTTGCCATGGAGAGAGATTGTTGGTTTACCAACAGAATTTACTGATATGAAAAAAGCGCTTGCAAATTATATTGCTAAACTAACTGAAATAGATAATGAAATAAAAAAAGAAAAAGAAAAATTAAGAATAGCTAAACTAGAAAAAAATGAAGATCAAATAAATAGAATACGTAATCGAATAAGAGAGTTGGAATCTGAGAGAAGTGCAAGACTGGAGGCAATTAATGATAATAGATATGTACTACGTAATCAGTTAGATAGAATTAAACAGACAATACGTAAAATATAAAATGAAGACACTACATTAGGTGAAAGAATTAGAACATTATTTAGAGAACAAGGAATAACAATAGTTAGTATTTTAACTGCTTTTGGAATGTTTATAGGTGTTATTGTTGAGGCATTTACTGGTGGAACTACACTTTCTCCTTCTCCTCAACCAACTCCTCCAAAAAGTGGTGGTGTACAAGATTGGATAAAAAAAACAATTATCAAATCTTGGAAACTATTAGCTAAGAATGCAGGAAAATTACCAGGAATTATCGGTGCTATTGTGTCTTGGTTGTTAAATGCAACAAAAGACGTAGTAAATTGGTTTGCAAATAATTTATGGGCTTTGCTTGTTTTGGTTGTAGGTTTATTGTATGCTGCTGCTAGGGAATATTTAAAAAATTAAATTAATAAATCTTATAAATGATAAGTCCTACAATACCTAATACAACACTTCCAAATATTATTGCTTGTTTACTTTCTTC
The DNA here is from genome assembly GCA_002080025.1 of Modiolus philippinarum. NCBI lineage: Eukaryota > Metazoa > Mollusca > Bivalvia > Mytilida > Modiolidae > Modiolus > Modiolus philippinarum. The sequence goes on from MJUU01072875.1 coordinate 17,407, forward strand.
ATGTTCTATATTCGGTTTATCTTGAACAAATTTATCAGAAGGCTTCGGAATATCATGAACAGGTTCTGGTAGAGATTTTTTTGTTTTTGTTCCATCTAATTTATCTAAAGAATAAGAAACATGTTTATTATTTATATCATCATTAAAGCCTAGTTTTTTTATCTTTTGCTGCGATTACAATTTTGTTATTATAACCAACAATTGTTCCAATTTGGAGACACTTAGAGACATATATAACCCGATACCATAAACATAATCAACCTTGCTTCTTGCATGTTTTAAGAAACGTTGATAATGTGAAATCTGAGAGGGTAAATCTATGGGACTATTAATAACATCTTGAACGTTTGCTAAGAATTGTTTTTGAGCATCAAATCCTGTACCTATTTTTAGTATATCTACACGTGTTTGAGATTGTGCTCCTAATAAAGCCCATACAAACGTTCTAATACTTTCATTAATACGTTCAATACCTACTTTTGTAAAACCTTCTGATTTGTCTAGAATACATGTTGTCCAAGCCATATTTATATCGATTGTATGCTTAACTGAATCGTTTATATTTAATAATGGTCCATTCTGAGAATGATTCATTCTATATTCAGCACTTGATTTTTAGTATTGTGTAAAACTTCCTAAACCATGACAAGCTGTTTCTAATTTTTGTCTCCAATTTGTATTAGGAGAAATTTGAAATTCATTACATATTTTTTGATATGCTGCTTTATCATAAGGGTTTTTATAATAACAAAAAGAAGAATCTGTTGGTAAGGGTGATTTAAATTCTTTTAAGATTCTGGCAATACAATAATATAAATGAAACATATACATTGAATTGGTAAGATTTGAAGTGTTTTGTATATGATCATCATAAGAAACACCACATCCTGTACTAGCACACCAAAATGCAAAGTTTAATTGACATTGCCACCAATCAAACGATGAATGAATCCATGTATTCCATGGTTCGTTAAAGTGTAATGGTGGGTTTTGATAATTTTGAAATAAATCGGGGAATGTTGTTTTAAAGTTCTCTTTTTGATTTACAAATATTAATTGATTAACAAGATTTTGACCGGAGGGAAAATTTCCCAAATCTTTTTTCAGAATATTTAGTGTTAGGATTATATGATGCATTAGGATTATATTTAAATTATTTCTTCATTTTTTACCCTTAAAAATGTACCATACTATTTCAAATATTAATAAAACAATAAACCTACAACAATATATTGATAACAGAGATGGTAACAAAAGTTTTGGTTTAAAACAAATAACATATTGCGTAGGTTGGCATAATATTTTAAAAGGACGTTTAAAAAAAAATGGGGAGAAACAACCTATAAATATTACAAACGGTTATTATAGTTTCCAACAAATAGCGGATGAATTTTCAAAAGAAAATATTAAATTATCCGTAAATGAAATAAATGGTATTGCTTCTTTAATCACACCTTTTGAATTTAAGATTAGTAAAAGTTTAAAAAAATATGTTGGGATTTCAAAATAAAAGCATATTTGAAATACTCGAAAAACATTATGGAGACAAACCCGTAGATTTTGTTATTTATAGATCATTATATTTACATTTAGAACAAGTTAGCACTATCTTGATGGTGCGCCGAGTACATTATTGGCTATTATTCCAGTTGAAAACAAAGAGTAAGGAGATGTTATAACGGTAAAATTTGAAAAACCAGATTATAAACGTTTAGTAAATGGTAATATAACAGAATTTAAATTAGAAATTAGAGATGAGGATAATAAAAAAATAAGTAATAGTTAACCAATTAATTGTGTTTTAGAAATTTTAGCGGATTAGAAAATGACTTAAAATTTATATAATAAAATGAGTATATTTGGCGTTAAAAAAAACATGTAGATGCATCGGAAATATTAAAAATGAGGAACGAGCTTAAAGTAATGGAAACTAATAATAATTTCTTATACGACAAAATTCAGGAAATAAAAAATATGAAGAACGAGATTGAAGTATTGAAGTATTGAATACTAATCATAATTTATTATACGATAAAATTGAAAATATAACAGAGAGAAAAATAATAAATATATTTGCTGGAAGTTATGGACCATTGGTGGCTGGTCAAGTGTTTAATTTTGGTGTTGGTGGTAGTGATTTTGTAATGAACTATCCAGGTCAAATATTAGGTCTTAGTTTAGCAAGTTTTAAATCAAACAAAGATTATGTATCTGTCATAGTAAGTGTTAATGGTTATAAGAAATTTGGTTATGTAATAAAATCGGATAAAAAATTTTATGAAAATGTTAACTTTAAAAAACCTTTAAAAGTTGAGGCTGGAGTTTTATTAATGAGCTTAATAATTCTGGAAGTCTCAATACTCTAGTATCAGCGGTAATTGAATTATTTTTATAAACTCTATTTTTATCCTTAAAAAATGTCGGAATACGGAGAAATATTAAACCCTTACAGAAAATTAAGAGAACAATTTGGTGTAAAAGGAATTCGTCAAAGTGTTGTAATAACTAATAATCCTTCAACTATTGACCAAAATCAACAGTTATTAGTGAGTTTTCCTAATCTAAGTAGTAATGATGTTATTGTTCCAGAAACAACTAGATTAGCTTTTGAAATAGAAATTGAATCTAAAGATGCAAACTCAACAATATATCAGAACATTGGAAGAGCAATAGTTAAAAAAAAAACAACTATTCGTATAATTGGGAATGAAATTATGATTGTGATATTTATCATTGTTATGTTGATTTGTGGAAAACTACAACAGAACGTGAAAATATGGCATATCAAGGTATTGGTACAACAAATGTGTTAAAACATAGAGTTGGAGCAGGAGATAAAACGGAAAACGCAGAAGACCAAGACATAGCAGATGCATACAAAAACAGATTTTGTATTCCACTAGATTTTGAACTATTAGAAACTCACATGCCTTTTTATCAATCCGGCCTAGGTGATAGACTTGAATATGAACTTACATTCAATGATTATAATAAAGTAATCCGTTCAACAGATGCAGATGCAAAATATAAAATAACAAACATTTGTTTAGAATTTGATATGGTTTCTAACCCTGAATTAGCAAGACAGATAAAACAGGAAGTTGATGGTAAAATGGTTATCTTATATGACAGAATAAAAAACCAAAAACAAATCTGATACACTCTGGAACATTAATCTAAATGTTCCAGCTAAAAGTATGAAAGGCGTTCTAATGTTGTTCGAAGATCCTGAAAGAACAAGCATTGAAACTTATTATAATCCCAAAATAACAAAAGCAGAAATGACAATAGAAGGTGTTCCAAATCAATTATACAGTCAAGGAATGAAAGCATATCAACATTGGGATGAAATAAATAAATTCTTTGCTCTGAATTCAAAACGAAATAAAGAAATAAATATACTTGCAAAAAATTTAAATTTATCTGATACAACATTAAAAAATATCTTTCAACAAATTACGCATTATGGTTAGATTTACGTTCAACAGATGATAACTCACTACACGGTTCAGGTAGAAGAATTGAAAATGGATCTGAAGGTATTACAATTCAAATAACGAAAACAGCAGGAGCTGATAAATCAATAAATGTTTATATTTTTGTCATACAAGATGCACAAATTAATTTTGAAGATGGAAGATTAAAAGAAGTAAATTATTAATTGATCAAAGAGAACGACTTTTTATTTTATTTATTAAGTGCGGGTTTTCCTTTAAAAATGGAGTTACAAAAAAAAACCCTCATTGCGCTATTATTTGTGGTCAGACCGGTTTTGGAAAAACCGAACTTGTTCTTGATTTATTAGAAACAGAATATCGTGGGGTGTTTAAATATATTGTTATACTTTGTCCAACAATTCAATGGAACAAGGCATACAAAAATCGTGAGTGGATGGGTGATGTTAGAAAACCAAAAACAAAAAAAAATGATAATTGTTAATCCTATTGTAAGTGAAGAAGAAAAGCTACAAGAACTACCAAGAATGTTTTTTAAGAAATATGCTGGACATCCAACATTATATATTATAGATGATTGTAGTGCAACAAAAGAATTAACAAAAAAAAAGGGATATGCTTTCTGAAGTTGCATTTTCAGGAAGACACGGTGAACAATCGGTCTGGGTAATTTCACAGAGATACAACTCTGTTTTAAAAGACTTGAGAGAACAAACAAAATGGTTATGTATGTCCTACACAAAAGATACCGATAGTTTTGATAATTGCCTAAGAGAAAATGATATTATTCCTACTTTAGAAGAAAGACAAAGAATAAAGGAAGAACTGAAAAAAAGAAACATCGTAAATTAATATTAAAGACAGACCAACCTACTGATTATTGGGTAATTGATTAAGCGAGCAAAGAGTTTATTAAATTTTATTTCTTTAAAAATGGAGAGAGAAGAATTTGATAGATTGTTAAAAAAACAAAAAGATCACAATACACAAAAATGGACCGACTTAGAAATTGATAAAATTTACAAAATCACTGATTATAAATATGTTAATACATGTTTTAGTAAGAGTGTAATTTTATTTGTCGAAAATAATGGTGAAGTTTGGTGTCCTTCTCATCTCGCTGAAAAGATAGAAAACAAAGATACTCCTTTTTATGTAAGACCACTCGGGTTGAAACCATGTAAAAATAATAAAAAAATAAATATCAAGCGTATGATTTAGTATTTCCAAAGAAGAAAAAAAAACTAATGCTTAAGTAATGCTTAAGTAATGCTTAAGAAATGCTTAAGTTATATAACAAAAAATAGCAATAAAAAATGCTATTAGAAATACTAACAATTATAACAAACACTGCAGTATTATCATTAGTTGGATATGTTATATTTATTTTTTTAAAACTGAAAAATAAAATATATTAAATGAACGCTGAAGAATTTTTAAGTGAGCAAATCGTTGAAAACATAAATATTGATGATAATGACAAACAAGAAAAAAAACGTGAAAGATTATCAGCCGTTGTTGCTGGTGGGGGTAGTAAGCAATATCTTGGTAAAGAATTACAATTGTCAGAAATTGATACAATGACACCAGAACAAATACATAAATTATATTGTAAATATGAAGCAAGATTAGGGGCTAGTATGACCAAGACATTAGGAAACTCTTTTATTAACTTATATGTTATGGGTGTATCAAAGTACTTTAATGTTGTTAATCCATCAAATTTAATGCAAGATTTAGGGGAAGATCCTTTTATCAATCACGCTTTAACTAATGTATGTTGTGAACTGTATTATAGATATGGAATGTATCTTGCTCCTTTTACTGCAATGTTAACAACAGCAAGACATATTGATTTCCAAAAAAAAAGACGAAAATAATGACATAAAAAATGACGAGTGAAAATGAAACTAAAGAAAAAATAAAAGAGTCCCCTTTTAAAAAACCTCAACAAAAAAAATCCAAAACGAGTAGCCGCTGGTAGGAAAGGTGTAGAAGCAAGAAAGCTAAAAGCTGAATTAAAAAGAAAAGAATCAGAAAAATTAAAAAAAGAAAACATAGAATTAAAACAAGCTGGTGAGCTTCAAATAACAAAAGATAACGAAACTACAGATTCGTTTCATCATATATGTCCAACAAACAAACAAAATTGGAACAAAAATGACATATTGCCATTATGTTTATCAATTGGGGTAGTAGGTGTATTGGGGTTGTTTTTTTATAAACAAAGTGATAAACAAGAAAAAATGATTAGAGAAATCATGTTTGGTAAAGAAAAACCAAGCGAGCTAATCCCTTTAAAAAAAACCAGAAAAACAAAAAAAAAAGAAATTGACCCGTTTGAAATTAATTAATCTTATTTTTTTAAAAATGGGAAAAATAGAAAAAATAGATTCAATTATAGACATGTTATTTTTTTTCGGCGTTCTCTTTATCAGCTATAAATAGTTTTTTTTTTAAATTATGTAAATTATGTGAATTTAAAAAAGAAGAATTAAAAAAGAAACGGAAGAATTAAAAGAAGAATTAAAAAAAAAATTTAAATTATGTAAATTATACGAAGAAAAATTAAAAAAAGAAGAATTAAAAAAAGAAATTGATCCTTTTGAATTTAACTAATTTTTTTTAAAATGGGTAAAATAGAAAAAATAGATGAAATGATAAACGAGTTAATTTTTTCAGCATTCTTTTTAACAGCTATAAATAGTTTTTTTTTTTTTTTTTTTTAAAGTGAATTATTTGAAAAATTAAAAAAAGAAGAATTAAAAAAAGAAATGGAAGAGGAAATAGAAGAATTCAAAAATAAGAGTAATTAAAAAAAATAGAAAAAGAAATAGAAAACTAATTATTTTTATATAAAAATGGCAACACCAAAAGACGGAAAACAAATAGCAAATATGTTATATCATGCTGGAGTGGAAACATTGTTAACAGTTGGATATGCAGAAATAGGTAAAGAAGTATTTAGAAGGTCAGCACCAAAAGTAGATCTTAACATGAATGATATTTTTATGATATCCATTGATATACTGCTTGCAATTGCAACAAAGACATGTTGATTAAGCAAGGCATTATATCTGCTGATAATATGAAGTAAATTTTATTTTCTTAAAAATGGCAAGTGCTTTAGCAATGATGTTAGGAGGAGCAATGACGAACGCTTTGGCATTTTCTGGTAGTAATTATTTCTTTTCACATATGGGTAGTAATGCAAATGAAGAAAAAATAAGACATGATAAAGCAATAGAAAAATTAGAAAAAGAAACAGAAAATGGAATAAAAGAAGAATTCAAAGATTAGATTATATTAATGAACAATTAAGAAAAGAAAATCATGCTGTTCAAAGTTTTGATGATGTTGATCAAGCAATGAGAGAATATTATAATGTTACGGGTAACCGATTAAATTTACCTTCAAATTCAGTTTTAGATCTTAAACCAGTATTAAATGATTTTTATACTCCATCAGAAGATTAGAAAAAAAGAGAGATTGCATTTGTTATAGGAGGTATGGCATTAACTGCTTTTGTTGCTTGGAAATTAAAATAAATTAAAACCATAAGGTTGTGTATCTATTCCATTATCTAAGATATATCTCTTGTCATCAAATGGAGTCATACTTATTTTATTTACATTTTTTTTTAAATTTGAATAAAATTCTTTAATATCTGGAAGTTTTTTATCTTTAATTTTTTCTATAGAATCAATATATTCATATGGATAAAATCCTTTTTGTTTTAGTAAAGAAATATTTCCATCAAACTCTTTTTCTAAAATAGGAAATTCATCCATTGATTTAGCAATATCTGATAAGCCTTTTAACATAAATCTATATGAATCTAGGAATCTTAATTTTTTATAATTTGATCCATAATCTATAGAAATATATTCTTCTGAGTTTTTAGAAAGAGGTTTTACTTCATTATATTGATCTTCATTTTTCTTCAATTCTTCAATTATAATAAAATGGAAGTCATAATTTGATCCGGTATGAAAAAATACAGGTATTAATTTCGTTGCTTTACCTTCTTTTCTGTTACACGACTGACAAGATGCTCCTCTATATTTACCTGAAAGATGATTATGTTCTCTTATTTTATTATTATTTTCTTCATATTCTTTTTCACAAATATAACATTTAGTTGCTTCTTGAAATTTTTCTTCTTCATTCTTATTTAAATTTGGCTCTTTCTCCTCATTAAGGTAGATATTATAATTTATTTTTTTTTAAATATTTGTATAACTTTTTTTACATATTTTTCTGCTGCATCATTACCAACATAAGAAAAGTATTGTGGTTTAAATATTTCTGGATAATCCGAATGAACAAAAATACCATAACTATTAGGTTTTTGTTTTCGTATTGGATTTGTATATGATTTATCTGGATTTGGTTGAGTTGTAGATATTGGAATATTATCTGGTTCAAAATCAAAATAGATAACAAATGGTAGTTTATTTTTAAAATGATGATTTTGAAATTTATGAATATTTTTTTCCTGGTTCAGGCATTTTAACATTACAACATTCGTGATTATAACATTCTTCCTTATGTTTTATAAATGTTTCTTCTCTTTTATATCCTTTCATACAATTTCTACATGTAAACAATTTATGTCTATTCTTATTACCCTTGAAACTATCTAAATCTTTAATTAAACAATAATGGGTATCTCCATTACTTTCAATGTATAAGAGATCAACTACATTTTCACTTTCTAGGTTTGAAGTTCTAACTGGATTTAAAGATTCCTTTTTTGCTTGGTTTTTTAACTCAAATACATTTATACTTAAATTATTTTGTTTCTCTACTTTCGAAATATCTTTAATTGCTACAGGATATTCAATTCCTTTCATATTAATTTTATTTTCATATTCTTTATATTTAGATACTCTTTGTTTGTCTTTATTAGCTGGATATAACTTTGCTAATATAGACCATTAGAAACATTTGTTGTCATTTTTATTTTGAATATTGGTAATATTTCTTGATTTGAATTGAAGAGGAATATAGGATGAAGCTTTCTGATAATCATGTTTATATTGTTTTACTTTTACACTTTTAATATTTCTGAAAACAAAACCAGATCCTCTTTCTTGAAATTCATCTATCCAAGCTTTAAATTTATGTATTAAAGTTTTATAAAAGTTTGATATATTATTTTGTGTTAGGATATATTGAATAGGATGAGAATAATAACTTTCTATTATATCAAATGACATAGGAGTTGAAAATTCACTTGTTATTATTATTTTTATTTTCAAAGGAAATTGATTAATAACTATCTTATCTTTTAATAAGTTTATATATTTATCTATGTCATCTTCTTCTATATCATCAACATCGATTTCAGTAATAAGATCCTTAAATGATTTGGTTTTTTTACTGACCATTTTATAAAATAAATTTTTAATTATGATTTTTAATAATTTTATTTTTTAAATAATAATTTTTTGATAATTAGGATTTCTTTCTATAAATTCATTATAAGCTTGTTCATATTTTTCTTTATTTCTTTCTCGATGATTTTTTTTAACAAAGTATAAACATTGTTGACATTTTGCTTTTAATCCATCATATGCTTTAGAATCTTTATAATAATTATTATATGTTTTATATTCATTACATTTTATACAGATTTTTCCTTCTGTCATTTTTTTAAAAAAGAATTTTTATTTATTTAAAATGGTGTTTACAAATCTAACACATAGATTAGCAGATGAATTACATCGCAGAGTTGTAAGTGTTTTTCCTAAAAGACGTGTTTATGTTCATTTTGTTGATCAAACGTTGGCAGTTGATTTGGTAGATATGCAATAATATTCAAAACAAAATAAACATTATAAATATTTATTAGCGGTTATAGATGTATTTAGTAAATATGGTTGGTTAATTCCATTGAAAAATTAAACAGGAGTAATAGTAAGTGAAGCATTTAAAACATTATTTAAAGAAAGAAAACCAATGTATGTTTGGTCTGACAAAGGCTCTGAATTTTATAATAGACAAGTAAAAGAATTGTTAAAAGATAATAACATAAAGTTATATTTAACTGAAAATGAAGAAAAAAGCAGTGTAGTAGAAAGATGGATAGGAACAATGAAACAACATATGTATAGATATTTTACTGCTAATGAAACTTTTAAATATTATAATGTATTAGATCAATTAGTTAAAAATTATAATAATACTGTACATTCTTCAATTAAAATGACACCAGTTGAAGCAAGTAAATCTAAAAATCAATCAAGAGTGTATAAAAATTTATATCCAGAAAAAGATTTAATGCAATCAAAAAAAAAAACTAAATTCAAAGTAGGAGATAGAGTAAGAATAACAAAAAAGGAAGGTCAATTTAAAAAGGGTTATACAACTCGTTGGAGAAGAGAAATATTTTTAATTGAAAAAGTTTTAAATGCAAACCCTATTACTTATAAAATAAAAGATTTAAAAGGTGAAGAAATAATAGGTTCTTTCTATAGTCAAGAATTTCAGATGACTAAGTTTTAGATTTTTTTTACTGTGTTAGACCCACAAGAAAAATTTGGATTCGGTGTACTCCCGGGTGTTTATTTTTTTTTTTTACTGTGCTAGACCCGCAAGAGAAATTTGGATTCGGTGTACTCCCGGGTGTTTAATTTTTTATCACTTTTTCTGTGTAACTCTTTTCTTCTTCTGGTCGTTTTTTTTTTCTATTGTGAAATTTAAGGCTTTTTTACTTGAAATGAGGGTATTTTTTAGAGGTCAAATTTTTTTGGGGTGCACTCCGAGTAGTAGTATTATATTTGAGCGATGCGCTAGACTCGCTAAAATATGATACTACTGATTATATCAAAACAATTGGTAAACCGAATAAAAACAAAAAAAAATGTAAGTGTTATTTTTCAAAAATTGAAATAGCCCACATTTTGATGGGGCGCTCAGCATGGATCGGTCCATAATATACCATGAAAACGAAGCACAAATAAGATGTTGGGGTTTTCATCGGTACTCACTCTAATTCTTATTTAAAAGCAAAACAAGTACCATGGATTCTCTTACACAAAGTTTTTTGTGATAAGAAGATTAGTGTCAGATTTCATATTCAGACGTCATCATCATTCGCTTGTGAAAAGTTCTATGTGAACTGAAACGTCGCGTTTTATTTTAAAGTTTTTGTTATACGAAAATAGAACATTATAGTGTTATAATTATAACTCATAGACATTTATATATATATATATACATATGTATATATATATATATATATATACGTCTGATAAAACTTCCTAAATAATCCTGTAATTCCATTATTTATCCTTCTTTTAAACTCTATATCTTCTTGAAAAGAAGTTTCTTCTTCAACATCTTCATCTTCTTTTTTATTAAAAGTTTCCATTTCAATTCCTCCTTCAGCAATTTTTATTTATAAACAATTAAATTTAAAAAAAAAAGATTTTTATTCGTATTTTGGTTGGGGACCATTTACTATAGAAATTTTATTATATAAAATTAAGCATTTTCTTTTTAATTTCCTTCATTGCTTGGGCTTTATCGTCTTCTATTATTTTTTTTTTCATTTTCACTCAATCCTGTTTGCTTTGAATGTATATTTTCTTTCAGTTTATTGTACGTATCTAATTCATCTAAACAATTTTAATTCATTCTCACTTATCTGTCCGTCGGTCAAAGCCTTATATATTAAGTTTTTTTATATTGTTTAATTTTGTTTCTGCCATAATTTTAATCTCATCTATCTCATTTTGTTTTTGTAATTTTGCAATTTCCTCCTCATCAGTTTGATGCAAACACCCAAACTCCCACATGCAATAGCAGCAATCTCTAACGGTAATATAATTGGAACAGCTATTCCAACACCCGCTAAAATAACACTTGTTGAAATTCAAGCGGTGTGAGCACCATCAGTAACATTTATTCCACGTTTATATTTTTACATAATGCTTTTCGAATGTTTGTTTTTCGTTATTTAATGTATTTTCTATATCAGAAATCTTTTGTAATCTATAATTTTGTTCATCTTCGACTGATAACTCTGGATATAAATTCGGTGCAGTAGGTTGCTTCATTTTAAAGGGTATTTTTCACTTTTGAATAATTTACAGTTTACCATTTTGTGAATGCTAGTAGTAGTGGTTTACTTGCGACTTGTAAAAAAAAAGAAAATTAGGGGGTGTTCCATTTTTTTGGGGGGTGCGCTAAAATAGCTTATAATTTACACTTTTACCATTTCTCGAGGGGCCTCTAAAAATATAGGGTGCGTTGGACTAGCCCTATATAAAGTAAATTTAGCAATTTTTTTTGAGTAACATTTTTTTTTCTCATTTTTTAAACATTTTTTAATAGTAAAAAAGAGTAAAAATGAAGTTAATTTTAAACAATTTTGCTATTTTACTCCAAAATATAAATTTTTATTTGGGGTTAAAAAATTTAAAAAAATGTGGTGCGCTAAGCTAGCCCAATTCTTTTACTACTATTGGCACACAAGTACTTATACGTCCTTGTCCAGCATGAGAAGCAAGCCAAAACAATTAGACCCCTAAAAATCAAATGGTCCATGCCTAATGAAAAGTATAATCACACAGTCAAAACCAGTTTGAGATACCTTGAAAGGCTCTGCATGAACATCTAAATTCAACCAAGTCTGTCATCATTTGTTGCTTTGATTCAAAACTTGCATTGATGATATTTTTGATATAACACATTACATTCGACGACCAGTATCATTTGAAAAGTTGGCACGTAGTCCAAATGTTTCATTTTATCATCTGACTAGCATTTCGGTAAACATAACATGTGACTGGCGTTATTGTTTGTCCTTTTCTCTTGTAAAACGTGTTCCATGTCAAACCGAAAGTACAAATGCCGTAAACATATGTCGTAAATCTGTTAGGCAGGCGATCGTTACTACGTGATTTTTAAAACTTGCAATACGTGTTTTAGTTTTGAATGGTGACACCAATTTCATATATATTTGAACCTCTTTCAATTTTGTTTCATTTTGTTAGTTTTAATTATTCCGTTGTAACGACATGTTTACACCGAGCAACCTCTTTGCATTGTGCAACGTCGGTTTGAATCGAGTGACGCCCCTTAAGGCATGCTTTACGATAAAACATCCATATTTTAAGGTTTATATATAAATTCTATAAGAAATTAGTGAAATTCTAGAAAACTGAAAATTCCTATTTTGTACACTTTTTTTTTCAATAGAATGCCTATGCATAGCTCACTTAAAGAGTAAAATTCTACTAATAATGTTTCCTGTATATCAGATAACAAACAACGGCGGTAGAATACCGAAGGAATAAGGGAAACGATGACTACAAAAATCGAAGTCCAAAGACATGGCAAAACGGTAACAGATAACAAGAACAGCTACAATGCATGAAAATAAAAAGATAGCATTAAGAACTATGGCACTCATAGTGTGAACTCCCATGAAAACCGGGAGTGACATCAGGTGCTCCTTAAGGGTAAGCATGTCCTGCTCCTCTAGCGGCACCGTTACACTATCAGTGAGTCAATCCAGGATTGAGTCAAATTCGGCTATTTCAAATCAGTGAAGACGTGAAATCTGGCTGAAAATGTCCGTTTTCATTTGGGACACAGACACGTGATATCTGTCAATGATGTCATGGTGAAGGCCATAGAATTTCTGAAAGGGTGAAAGCAACAATAGCTTAACAAATCCCTGACTAAGAAGCTTTTGTGACAGTCTCCTCACTGTCCATAGGCTGGAGAGGTAGGCATATTGCTGCTCAGAAAAGGAAATTTCACAATTGGAAAGTTAAAATCATCACGTTTCTCATACAGTTTAGATTTCAAACGTCCATTTTCATCAATGTAAATTAAAAGATCTAAATACGAAGCTGAAGTAGGTGTATCAGTAGTCTCTTTAATTTTAAGCTCATTGGGATAGATCTGGTGTAAATATTCCTTGAATTTTGAATTATAAAGAGATAAGATATGGTGAAATCTAAATGGCAAATAAAATAAAGCATTTTATTTTAGCATTTATAGTATTGATTTGATATTTAGAAACTTTCCATAAGTTTTAGAGGGTAATGGGGAAGTGGTGCTTATTTTGACATTTATAAACCTAAAAGAAGATTGAAAGAAAATATTTTGAACTAAATTTGTTGCCTAAACATAAGAAAAAAATAAAAAATGGAAAGATAATTATACATTCGGATTTTTGCCATCCTTACATTGAAAGTCGAAAGATTGAAAATATTAAATATCCCAAATATTTTCAAAAATACTCACAAAAAATTTTAAAAAGTTGGACTAAAATGATAGTGTTTATTTTCAACATTGTGTCACAACTAATAAGTTAGGTACAAAAGAAATAACAAAGTACCAAAAGATGTACATCTAAAAGAAACTTTTAGCAAAAATTCTTCATTTTAATAAGTTGTCGAAATGCACATATGCAGAAACTAAATTAACAGTAACTTCGGTATTTTGTATTTAATACCACTGGGCCGATGCCTCAGCTGAGGGTATTCACCAACCCAGTAGCCAGTACTTCGGTGCTAGTAGGAAAACAACCCTTTTTTCACAAATGTGCAATATCTAAATTTAACAAAATTTTGTTCAAAACTAAGGAGTATCTCCCTCTCGAATAGCTCTGTCCTTAGTCGATTGTGGCTTTACTATTTTGATCGTATTGGTAATTTGTTCTCTTTTCAGCTTTTACACATATTTCGATATACGGAGTTCCAAATCTTTGGATTAGATCTGCACTGAAGAGACATAATTTGTCGAAATGCGCATATGCAGAAACAAAATTAACAGTAACTTCGGTATTTTGCATTTGATAGTAGAATTTTAAGTGATGTTTTATAATAGTGGACTAATTCTGTCTTTGCATGTAAGGTGTGTTCATGTTCGCTATGACCCTGTGGACATATATTAACGGGGGACTTAAGCACTATTGTAGACAGGGAAGTTAGACGATTCTTTAGAAAAGGGCCTTAATATCGCCCACCTTCGAAAATAAACTGGCAAGTTTGTTTTGAAATTACTAAAGACTCGGTAACCAACTATTGTATAAAATGATTCAAACGAGAAAGTGCAGACAAACATGCTTTTGATATGTTTAAATATAAAATCATTAGTAAAGTCTTCAACAGAAATAATTTCTATCTAGAAAATTATTATGATTGACCACTGTCATCACTGTCTGTTAACAGAATTAAGTCCAAACTGAAAGAACTTGGTGAGAAATGTGTGGTTGCAGCTGTCGACAAAGCCTCAAACAACGTTGCCATCATCTGAAAAAAATACAATATCGATGTCCAAAACAAAAAACGAATTGGCCAGGTCTAGCACCTTTAAACGTACAATTGTGATGAGAAAACGCTCACTAAACAATATTACATATATACAGGAAGGCCCAAAGTTCCACCTACAGCTAACACCCTACCTACTATGTACTGGATACCTAAACTTCACAAATAACCCTACAAACATCGCTTTATTTAGGCTTCGAGTAATTATTTTACCACAAATTTGTCCATCAATTTAACTAGTTCACTCACTTGTATAAAGGAATAAGTTATAAGCTATTGTGAAAGAACATATCAAAACTCTGGTGAAAATAACTTGTGAAGTGTACAAAATTCTATAGAAGTTTTACATAAATTACACTCTATAGATAGACCAGTTTCATCTAATGACTGTTATGATTTTTCTACACTTTATACAACCCTTCCACATAATTTGATAAAATCAAAACGGAGCGAACTTATTAAATGGTCCTTTAAATTTTCGGGTCTCAGTCAGTTTATTTGCTGCAACAAAAAGCAATGAATTCTTTTCCGATATCACTTACAACAATTATATCTCCTGGACATGTGATGATATGATTAAGGCACCAAATCTCTTGCTAGACACATTTATGTTCGTTTCTGCACCATTGTTTATCATTAGGTCATGAGAATCTCCATAAGTACTAATTGTGCACCTCTCATTGCAGATCTTTTTTTTTCTGTTCTATGACGAACAGGACTTCATGAAAAAAGAAAAAAAAAAAACTACAAAGGAACTGTACCAAAAAAATGATAAACTTATTTCTATTTTCAATGATAAAAGCAGGTACATTGACGATATCCTTACTATTGACAATCCCAAGTTTTAAGCTTATGTCGACATAATTTACCCACAACAACTTAACCTTAATAAGGCAAACGATGATTCTAAACAATGCCCTTTTCTGGATCTTAGTATCATCATTGACTCTGGTAAAATAAAAACTAAAATTTATGATAAATTGGATGATTTTGATTTTACTCTAATTTCCCGTTTCTTGACGGCGACGTTCCACTAGCTCCATCCTACGGTGTGTATGTATCTCATTGTTTATGATTCGCTTGTATTTGTTCTACAGGTGATGATTTTAATGAGCGTAATCTTACTCCAAATTTTTACAACAAGGTTACAGATTTCATAAATTCAGAGGTCCCCGAGGGTATTTACCAGTCCTATAGTCAGACTTGTCTTACACGAAAATTTACCTTGCGTTTTGTATAAATTTACTGTTTTTATCTAGCCCCTTAAACATACTACGGCTTCATTCCGTGTATGGCACTCGGTACATGTCCTTAGTACAGGATTTGGCTACCCATTTCGGTATTTTTTGGTATTGAGTACTTCTATTCTGAACATATTTTGGATTTTTACTTTCCATATTATTTGAAACACGTGTACTGCATAACAAAATTTTACTGTTCATGATGCAACTTTGTATTTTTGTATTTTTAAACCATTGGACCGATGCCACTGCTGGTGGACCAGAGGTTCCCGAGGGTATTTACCAGTCAAATAGTCAGACTTGTCTGACACGAAAATTTACCTTGCGTTTTATATAAATTTACTGTTTTTATCTAACCCCTTAAAAATACTACAGCTTCATTCCGTGTATGACACTCGGTAGATGTCCTTCGTACAGGATTTGGCTTCCTATTTCGGTATTTTTGGTATTGAGTACTTCTATTCTGAACATATTTTGGATTTTTACTTTCCATACTATTTGATTCTAATGCTGCTGATGAGAGGTTACTCCTTGAAACACGTGTAATGCATAACAAAATTTAACTGTTCATGATGCAACTTTGGTATTTTTGTATTATTAAGTACTTTGAAGAAGTTTTACAGGAGGTATGAACATTTGAGATCTAGATATGACGTGACCTGCAAAAAGCTAATTACAAAGGGCTTTTCTCATCCTTGATTTTATGGAAATGTTGTTAAAAATGTCAAAAACTGATAAACAATCCAGAAAAAAAAACTGAGACGTAACTTACATTCTTTACGAAATAGTGGATATCGACGAGATATTTAGAAGAAAGCCGTTAAATTGGCTTTGCATTCCGGAAGCCTGAAAACTTTACATAAAAGCGTTGTTCCTTTGCTTGTTTTTTAACCATGTATTTGTAGAGACTTTGTCTCATGTGCATTTACTCCATATCCTTTTATTCACCATTCTCACTCATACTGCCGATGTCTACTGAAATACATGACGACTCTTTACCGAACCCTTCGGGGAGTTTTAAGTTTCATCGTTCTTCCATAGTGCGACAACGTTTTACCTGCAAACGAGATTCCTTGAGCTAGCCGGTAGTTAAGTGGCGAGCACTCTTTGACCCGTCTTTCTAAATTACGTTTTGAAATATTCTTTTCGTTTCCAAGATAATGGTCATTTAGTTAGTAGTCTACCTGTATTGGTTTTATTCGCATGTTTATTATACGATAGGGAAACGGGATGGAGAAAGAGGAGGTTTGGATACCCATTAACCGGTTTAACCCTATCACTGGCTTTTGCTAGTGATGGATACTCAGAGTTCCTATTGTTATTTATGTTCGTGCTTTGTTTGCATTATTATTTTTCTAGTGATTTAATTTCCCGATACATTTGATTAAGTCCTTAGTAACCGTATCAAATATAAAATAATGGAATTCCTCTACCCAAGATTGAGTCTAAATTAACCAAATCAAGAATTTAGTTTGAAAATTTATGTGACTGGCATGTTAAGTATAGTCCATAATTGTCATAGATAGCAGAAAAAAAACAGAATTAATATACCAGGTATAGTTCATTTTGTTCGTATTTAAAAAAAAAAAAAAAAAATTCCAATCTGGGAATTTTTATATGTGGAAGTTAGATTTGGTCAATATTTACTGAAAACAAATAAAGTAATGGAATTTATATACCTGACACATTTGATTTTAAAGCAAATTTATCAAATGAAGATAAAAGAAAGGAATTTAAATACCCGACTTAGTAAATATATGAAGTTGGAAATAAGGATATTTATAAAATCGGCACATCTGATTCGGTCTATTTTCACCAAAATATAATTTCAGATAATAAAATTGCGATACTCGGCACGTTTGATTAAGTGCATATGCATCAAATAAGGTTAAAATCAAGGAAATAGTCTATTTATCACATGTTTTTTTTTCCAAATAAAGTTTGAATCATGTCCGTTTTAGAAAATAAATAATGATAATTATATACCGGGCACATTTGATTTTGTCCATATTTACCACAAGTTTAAAACGAGAAATTAATATACACGGCAAATTTGGTATGGTTCATATTTATCAAATACGGTTTAAAAAAGGTTAACTTATGTACACGGCACATTTGATTTGGTCGATATTTGGCAAATAAAGTTTAAATAACAAAAGACCCAAGTTATTCTTCGTTTATGTTCAGCATGTGATTAGTACGAAAACTGATGTTTCTGCAGTGTAGACCAATCCAAATATTTATAAATCAATAATCGGAAATATGTGCATAAGAAGGGAATATATCTAAACAGCACATTTGATTTGGTCCATATTTACCGAATAGAATTTAAAATCTGGAAATTTAAGTACAAGGAGCATTTGAGACACTTCGTATTGAAAAAAAAAATGGGGTAATAACGAAACTACCGAACAGAGTCCATGAGACAAAAAATTAACAAATCAATTAGAAAACACGAACGATTTTCGATTGGGTACAGGTATTTCAAAAGAAATTGGTGGTTAAACCGGTCTTATTGTATGCCAAACCTCCCCTTCCATTGCGGAAATGTCCAATAGCAACCCAACAGCATTTTCTATTGAAGGGTCGTAGACAGTTAAAAGATAGGGTAGTAGACAGTTAAAAGATATGATCAACACAGTACTAATTTAAAAAGGGAGCTTGAGCCAGAGTTCGGACCGAAACTTTAAATTTTTCAACTAGGATCTTCTATCTATTAAGGAATGTTTTAATGTTCGTATGAGACGGATTTTTTTAAATCTTGATTAATAGGAGATAACTTTGTTTAATGAGAAAGTGTGTATAATTTGTGCTAGGTCTCGAGAACTGAATCAACTGTGAAACATACACTCCGTAAGCAGGAGAAGCTGAAATATTTTTGTCCAAAATAGGGAAATTGATAATTTTGAAAATAAAATCGCCCTTTTTTGTCGTAAATTCTAGAACTGAGATAACCATTTTTGTCAAATTCGAACATAACTCCACAAAAATGTAGATCTACTGGTGTCTTTCATTTCCTTCATTTCAAGTCCTGACGCATATATTAATAAGATCCATTTAGCAAAAGATGGGTTATTAATGGAAAGAAAATCATCAATATTTATCATTAAAACGGTAAGCCAGTTCAAGTTTTCAAGGATATTAGATGTTCTTGTCAGTTCCACCGTTGAAAATGAAGATTAGATATCCCAGACACCTTCGGGTAAGATTTCAATGGTTCTCCAACACGACAAGTGTCGTCAGAGAAATATTGAAATTTTACCCTTAGGTGTCTGAGATTTTTTGAACTTGCACTTTCACCGGTGCAAGATTTAAAATAATCTGTAAGTGAGATTTAAGTATCTTGCATATTTTTATGATCTTTTACGAGTCACTGAAGAAATTCAGTTTATTAAGAAAATAAAAACAAGTCTGCGAGTAGAGGAGAACAATAACCACCCATTGGTATACCCATTTGCTGTTGATAAATGACATTTCGAATGTTAAAATTGATTATCAATTAGAAAATATAACAAATTTCATCGTAGCTAGCAATTCCTTTTAAATTTTTTTTTGAAAAAAAAATGTGTATTTATAACTTTATACAACAATTATTTTTTGAATCGGCAAACAGGCTTTTAATGATGCTTTTGATTCACGATTTTAGATTATCAAGTGGAAAAGTGGTATACAATGTGTAAAAATCAAATAATTTTAGAGAATGTGTTTGAGAAAATGAACGGGATTTTAGATTTTCAAATAAATCTTTCGAGTTTATTTGAAAATCAGCGCCGGCATATGGAGTTTACATATCCCAGCTCATTCACTGTTCAAGAGACTGCGTTCGATACAGTGACTTCCTTAATAGAGCCCCGGTTGCTACAACAAGGGTACGTTACCCAAAACTCTCGACATCACCATCTTGTGGACCACTATGGGATTACAAAAACAGGATTACAGCAAACACCTACAATGGCCAGGAACTACAATATCTGTTTTCCAGATGACAACATATCTTTCCTTTAAAGCTTAATTGTTGTTTCCTCTACCGGATTCGACTTGACTACCGGATTTGACATGTTCAGCAAGGCGGGTGTCTTATAAGAAGCAGAAGATGCTTACTCTATCGATGCACCTGATCTCACCCATGTTTTTTGTTGGGTACGTGTTGTTCATCTTTGTGTGTTTGTATCTTCATTTTTCTTTTCTGTGCCGCGTCCGTGTTGTGTCTCTGTTTCTTTTTTGTTTCCGGTTTTGCCGTTGTCCTTGAATTGTTCGGTTCTCACTTACTTTTATGTATACACGTGCGATTTATGTCACTTCGGGCATGACTTGTTTCATGCCTGAACAAATAAAGCTTAAAATGGAATTAATTTACCTGATACATTTGATTTTTACCTTATTTTCCAAATAAAGTTTAAAATAAGGAAACAGCAATTAGTTTGTTTTATTATCCTAGTTTTGGTTTTAAGACAAATCATTATTTTGCATATACAAATTTTCTGAATTTATTCATCTTTTGTTATTATTATTATTATTTTTTTTATATTTAACACATCTTCTGTGTTTTATTTTGAATAAATGCGGTTTTTTGTATTATCCATTTCATTGAGTTTGTGGATCATATTGATCTTGCTTTTGGTATTATCGTGGTTGATGGAATCATGACAAAGCAGTTTTTGGCTAAAAATGTTACTTTTTTTTTCTATTTTCTTTTATAGTCAGCATTTTGTAGTTCTTTTTAATTTTAGATTCATGTTACTTGTACCCGTTTACATTTTTATGTGTGGTTTCTGGTACTCTGTGGTATAAATAACAGAATACCGAAGTGACTGTTAATTTAGTTTATGCATATTGGCATTTCGACAACATATGTATGTACATATAAATTGACAACGCTGGACGTCTGAAAACTAAACTTTATGACAAGACTAAATACCGAAGTTATTGATAATTTAAATTGTGCATATGCGCATTTCGACAACTTATGCCTCTTCAGTGCAGATAAAATCTAAACGTTTGGAAGACCATAAACTAAAAGATGATGAGTGATGATTTCGATTTTCCAATAGTAGACTTCACGTGTTTGAGCAGTAATATTCCCACCTCTCCGGAATATTGGGTCTTCATTTCACAGCTTATTCGCTATGCCGTGCCTATGTTGCATTTGTCACTACAGAAGTTTTACCGTCGTCACTATGATTTGACAGACCGTTTAAATGTTTTCTTATCACAGACAAGAATAGATATGTTTGGGTAGATCAAGAATTTATTGCAAGACAATATCGACTGTCAAAAAACCAGACATTAGACTGATAGTGTGACGGGTGCCACGCGTTGAGCAGATGATGCTTTCCTTTCCGGAGCACCTGATGATACCTCAGCTTTTGTATTGGTTCACACTTTAAGTACTATAGTCTTTTGGCGTTCTTTTCATTTTTTTTGTCATTGTCATGCTTTTGCATTTCATGTTGGGTATGAATTGCCGAGATTTGGAATTTCCTCTTTCATCATTTTTGCTTCGGTATTCGTTTGCTGATGCACTCAGTGCAGGGCACATCAAAACATTATGGAATCCAGAAACCGTGTCCATCTCGTGTCGTGATTGGTTAAAGTTTATTTTCACCTCGATCGAGATTTAGGTTTTCACGTTTGATAGTAGGTTTCTTCATGCCTTTATGATATAGGTTTCTGCCTGCCTGTATAATAGTTTTTTAACGAGGAACTATGTTTATCGTGCGAAATCTCAACGAAATACCTTTAATCTCAATCTCGATCGAAATGATATGGTTTTAAAAGAGAAACGTAGTAATTCGTAAGGAAGACTCTGAATCTCGACGAGATGCCATATTTCTCTCATTTTTGTGACTTTCACGTTCTTTAATAATGATTTAATAATTAAGTCACGGATGTAATTTTTGGTATGATACGTACCTTTTGAATGTATGAAGTATTTGTTTTATTATTGATTTGCTATAATAATTGTTTTTCGTGTTGATATAAACATGTAATGAAACTGGTGATAGTAAATATCCAAAAAGGTAGTAATTTAAATATTAAGACAACTTAGCTGAAGAGAATTTTTTTTTAATTAGTCAAAAACAATCCTTTAGTTGAAAGTGTTCTTTATAATAACATTGCCTTAAAGCATTCCTCAATGATAAATAATGTAAAAGAATGTATGACTTTAGATGTACGTTTTATTTTAACGTTTCGCGCAATACTTCTACATACAATTTGTTACGGCACATAATGTCACCTCTGTACATATCATCATTGACGACAATATGTACATATATACTGGGTACTTAATTTAGTCGGCGCCAGTATATATTGGACATAAACAGGGCCGATAATACACACCAAAATTGTCTATAAACCTTATTTCATTTTGGCCCTGCTGTGTACATGTCGGCACATATTGTCGTCTAACTAGACACACTATTTGGAAGCGCAACGTCTGCAGACCTAAAAAGAGCGTAACTTACTCATAACCTTGCTCTTATGAAGTGGGGATGGACTGTGTGGTACTTACATAATTAAGTTAAAGAAAATTCAAGGTTTTAGTCGATTTTGTCATTATTGTCAAATACAAAAACAGCATAACAGTAAACACTTACAATGGCCGGGAACTACAATCACATGTCACAATTTACAAGCGATTTGTACTACAAAAACAATAATTAAAACAAGAGACAAAATAAATAACGATAGGAACTCGGGATAGCCGGACTTGGTACCGGCACAAGGAAAAGCCAGTGGTAGGGTTATCCGGTTTATGGGTACCCAAACCTCACCTTTCTCTTTCTCGTTTCCTTATAGTTAATAAACATGCGAATAAAACCCAACACAGGTAGACTACTAGCTCAATGACCTCTATCTAGGAAAAGAAAAGAATATGACACAACGTAATGTAGAAAGATGGGTCAAAGATAGCTCGCCACTAAACTGCCAACTAGCTCAAGGAGCCTAGTCTGCTGGTAAAACACTGTCACACTACGGAAGAAAAATCAAACTCAAAACTCCCCGATGGGGTTTGGTAAATAGTCGTCATGTATTTCAGTAGACATCGGCAGTATCAGTGAGAGCCTGTGTACATGTAAAGTCTTCAGGCTACTGGAATCCAAAGCCAATTTAACGGATTTGTTCAGAATATCTCGTCGATATCCAATATTACCTAAAGAATGAAAGTTACGTCCCAGTTTTTCTGGATAATTTATCAGTTTCTGACATTTTTTTAACATTTGGCCTAAAGAATTCACGATTATTTTCCATTCAAAAGGGGGATATATAACCAAAATCAATTCAATTCGCCAAAAATCCGCTAGTGAATCCCAAGATGAGTAAAATCTGATAATTAAATGATTGTATGAAAACAAGCATGAGACTTAAAATAATTCAGTATTAACAAACATGACAACGGGATTTTTATTTCTTTTTCTCTTTTTAAAACTTTTCTCTGATGTTACAACCTGATCGTGTCCCATTTGGGTCTCTGCGATGTGATTTCACAGTGGAAACATCAATATTCTTCCCTAAAAAACAACTTGGATGTGACATCGTATCTGATGTCACTCTCAGTTTCACTGCAGTTCACACTGTGAGTGTCTTTGTTTTGAATGTTGTGATATCTATTTCTGTGCTTTGTATCTGTCTAACGTCATTGTTTTGCGTCTGGCCCCATTGTTTTTTGTGCTCTCGTTTTGGCCATGTCTTTGGACTTCGACTTTTGTGGATTTCAATCCTTTGTTCCATCGGCATTCTACTGCCCTTGTTTGATCACTTCCTTTTACAAGATGTAGACAATAAAACGATCTCCTCCTGGATTGGAATTAACCAAACTGTCTATTAAATGCATAGTAATGTGCCTCTATAGTCTTTGACAGTAACCAATAGTCCATGGGCTGGAATAACCCCACATGTTTCAACCAACTTCAGAACCCTCATTTTTTGTATGTCTGCTTACATCCACGCTTCAAAATAAACCAGGTTTACAAGAACATAACCTGCATGCACTGGCAGAATAGAACCACCCACCAACATTTCTTTTTTTTTCATTATGTTTTTCTTTCAGTTACTTCAAAGTTTTGACCGATGCTTCTCCGTTATAAAAGTGATATACAGTGATAGCTTATTGAATAGGCTTTTCAAAACGGCAAATGTTTTACGATTTCTATACCCCATACGTTCCATTGTACCTATCCCTATGAAATATTGACGAAAGTTTGATATTTACCTTCAAAATGTGTAAGTTTGATGGTTTATGACACCCAAAGTGCATGAAAATTACAAATTCTGAAAAATGTTTTGAGCCTTTGAATATATTTCCTTAAATATCAAACATGTTAACATGATATTAACATGTTTAAATTTTCAAACACTACGAACAATTTGATCATCGAATATTTCTCTTTTAATGAAGTTTTGTCTTTCTTTTTCCTAATATTAGTGCTGAGTTAGTTAATATCATGTCAGATGAAAGCTTACAAATAATGCAAGTAAAGGCTATTTTTAGGCATTATAAAGTCCGAACGTCAATAAAACCTACCCCTTCCCCTATAAATTATTGGGAAGAATTGGGAAGTTTTTTGCATACTTTCACATATAAATAGTAAAAACACATCAAGTTTGTGGTCTATGTATCAATTTTGCATGGATATTTTCATTATATGGAATTTTTACTCGCGTTTGTAGAATGAAACATAATGTAAAGCCAAGAATTGTTTAAGAATGAAAATTTCCTGCATTTTAGAATTTTCCAAATTCACTGTAAAATCGATTAATCTTTTAGACTTCGGGTAATTTTTATGACATAATTTGATTTAGTTGCTTTGAGTTATACATTAGCTTTAATAGAACACTAAACAAATTAAGATGAATGGTTAAGTGTGATTGAAAATCTTATGACTCTAAAATTCCCTAGGTGCCAGTTTTTGTGTGTAAACGAACAAAAGATGTCCATAATTTTGTTTCATATGTAGAAAATAGTATAAAACATCAGAATATACAGTTTCAACGTCTAAAAAGGCAAATAATGGTGATGGAATTTTTTGCCTATAATTCGTTTAAAAAAATATTACATCTATCAAAGAGGGGATTTTTATCTGAAAATTTGCAATTTAATTGTTCTCAGCTATACATTAGCCATCCAAAAATGCTGTAAAAATATACAAGAATCATCGGGGAGATTCTTAATGCGGGAATTCCGCCCTCAACCCCGGAAAATTGCAGGCAAAATGACATTTAGGAGATTACATCATAATTTTAGCAGAAATATTCAAGTGTTCAGTTATATGATACAAATTTATAAGAAATTGTTTTATTCCATGCACCGACGTTAATATACATGATTTTTCAATAAAAGACAGATACAGAATTGCAGTTTTCAATTTTCAAGGTTTACATTTTTCTATTAGAAACTTCAAAGAAATATGAATTTTTCATTACATTTTTTGACCAGTTTGTTAAAATCACACATATGACATTACTCAAGACACCTGAAAGTGAATGACATGACACAAAACTGATGTATTGCACGCTTAATGAATTTAATTAGCAATGAAGGCAAATGGAGTAAATGCAAATGCGACCAAGTCTTTATAAATACATGGCAAAACTAAGCAATGTAGCAACGCTTTCATTGGTGCTCTTCATCTTGAAGCAGGACTACCCACTTGTCATCTCCATAACTTCAAATAACCCCCTTCCGTATTAAAATTATTTTAGTCTTCACCATTTACCTGTTAAAAAACCAACTCACTGCTCATTTTTATTCAACAGAAACCAGCAAAAGTGTAAATAAACTTTCTGGGATTGTTTTGTTTACACGGAGGCAATACCACAGTCAGGACATCAAACACTTAAATTATCCATTTAGAGGGAATTACTTTAGGGCAAGGCAACGTATTTTAACATCGCTAAATACACTTCTTTGTAATTTTGCATTTGATATTACGATTCCTTCTTCAAAACATATTTAGTTTATTAGTCTTATCAAGATCTTTCTCCAATACTGAATATGTAAACATGACAATTACCCAGCACTTACAGCTATAAAAAAAAGAGCTTTTGTGTCGAATGTGTACACGGTAAAGTTTACGTATAAACGTAAACGTACATATAACTTAACCATTATAGGTATTTTGATCCCGTAAATCTTTCGAACAGGGCATAACTTTTTACAACTGAATAATTGAAAAATACCATCATGCCTTGAGTCTTTTCTTCTTTTTAGCTTAAAACATTGAAACTGAATTTTGACGTTGTTTTCTTATATTTTCAAGCTGATTGCGATAAATCTTTTGAAGTTAGTCGTAATAAGTTGAAAGGAAAAAAATATTGATAATGGTATCAATAAAAAAAAAAAGATTTTGAGATCTAGAATTTAATGGAGTGCTGTGAATATATAACAAATGAATCACCCTATCATTAAAAAAGTTTGGCAATTTACGCCTCCCGTATGATGTGGGGAAACAAAAAATGTATCTCTCAATTGCAAACATTCTGAAAATGGCAATTTTCGTGGCTAATGTTCTTTCTGATAAACAGCTTTAATATTTTCCTGCAATATTTCAAATAGAGACGAAAATATTTTGTTTCAATCTTCTGTTTGGTTTACCTGTGTCGAAATCAGCACCCCAACGTCAAAATTTTTTAAAATATTTTAAATAAACGTACTTTAATTACGAAAAATGTGTTCTTTTTTATTTAATTTAAATTAAACTTTATCTTTATCTGCATATAAAAATATATTTTAAAATTAAAACCTTTTCCTTTCACAGGTACAAAAAGCCGATTATGTTTGGAACTTTACAATATCTATTTTTTGTAAATTTTATTGAAACTAAGGAGCATCTCCCTCATGCAAAGCTCTATCATTAGCTTATTTTTGGCTTGCTATTTAGATCCTATTTGGTAGTTTGTTCTCTATCAGTTTTTAAACATCTTTGACTTTATGGTTTCCCAAACGTTTAGATTTTGTCTGCACTGAAGAGACATAAGTTGTCGAAATGCGTATATGCAGAATCAAAATTCACAGTAACTTCACTATTTAGTTATTTAAAATGCATTCAAAATTCAGATGTGCATTTTTTAAAACATCAACTTTATGCAATATTGTCTTAAAATCTAGCTTGCATTTTAAAAACATACATTTATTATTTCGATTGATATTATTTACTTTGTTTTTGCTTTAACTGCATTTAAAAATAGATTTCCCACAATAATGTCTGTGCTCAAAATCTGCCCTGAATACCGCAATTTGGTAATAATTGTGTATATAGTAAACTATCGGTATCTGCTATGATTTATTGTAGACATATTTTCTTGCAGTGTTCNGGGGCAGGAGGGTTATTGTTTTACCATTGTCTGTCCGCCTGACCCTTCGTCCGTATACAGAGTAAATTGTTCATCACAATTTCAACTGATTCAAGGTAAGATGTTTTCATTTCGCAGATATCAAAAATGAGCATGTGGAAAGAATATTGCGTTCGTTGTATTTTTACCAACTTAATAGTATATTGAAGTAAGTCACATTTCGAACAAATAAGAAAGTAAAAATGGTTTGTCTGCTGAACTCTTTTAATTGTTAGGTTTTATTTTGCAAATCATTCTACATATATCATTAATATGTTCATGTGATTTTTACATTTGTGGGTTTTAAAGCCAAATACAAATTATCCAACAAAACCATAACACCTTGTCAAAACGGGAGGGAGTATCTTTGCATATCAGACAAAAAATTTCCGCATAACTAATCTTGAGATGTCTTACTTGGTTGACCATTTCCTTACTCTGCTTTATTTTTTTTTCTTTC
Organism: Modiolus philippinarum; assembly: GCA_002080025.1. Classification (NCBI taxonomy): domain Eukaryota; kingdom Metazoa; phylum Mollusca; class Bivalvia; order Mytilida; family Modiolidae; genus Modiolus; species Modiolus philippinarum. Next base: position 45,191 of record MJUU01072875.1, read on the forward strand.
GCGAATTTAGTGTTGATATTTAGATAAAGCAGTCTTTTATACAACATGTTTTCTGTGTTAAATAGATTATTAAATACGCTTTTTGGCACTGACTCTTCATTATTTTTTTCCCAATGGCACAAACAAAAATTTTAATTAAGTTAACATCCAGTTTGTTTAAAAGATATTGGATCCGTTGTATTGTTTCACATCAATCGACCTGTGATGGTAAAAATTGCTATACTTTGTTAGATAGACTAAGACGTGTTAATATTCTTATAGGGTTCAGTCATTTTTTGAAGTATTGGTAGCCGCTTGAAAACAATGAACTGTACCAAGTCATTTGACTCCAGTAAACCTCTAGGAAAGCCTGACAGTGTAAAAGAAAATGACGATTTGAACTTCTACATTGCGGCTTGTATTCGTCACCAAAGCATAGGTGCATTAATTTTAGAACTATGGACCTTGTGAACAAATGCTATCCCTTGCTTATACCTTTGTTAATCATCTCTTGAAAATAATGCTCTGCTTACTGAAAAATAAATTAAGTCAAACAAAGTCACACTTGTTCATAATTTACTGACGCTCAAACAATGAACATTGAACAAAAAAAGGATAGGGAGTTGATGTACATGGTACAAAATCTCTATAAAAGCGTGGTATGATTAGGCAAATAGAACAACGCTTTCATTGTTCTTTTTTTTATATTGAAGTCACCATGAGGCAAAGAGCAATCACTCATACCTCAAAATAAGTTCAAGACGACCGTAGCACCGGTTTGATTGGAATTCACTTGCTAAATATTAAGCAACACTACATCGATGATTCCTCTTTTCCATTGATGCGGGGTCGTCAACAAACACACAATATCGGACAAAGTTCTCTTACAAACACTGTCATCCGTTGTCCGACAAAGGGACCAATAGACAATGCAAAGTATAAATGATCTCGGGGACTCATCGAGTTGATCGGTGGAAACTTAGAAGGTAAAATCATGAGATGTAGACAAAAACACAGATGGCCAGAAAAAACAATTTAATTTTTTATAAACCAAGAAAGCCAAATATTGAATTTTGATAGTGCACTCATAAGATCATATGAGAAATTCTCACATGAACAAGTACACTATCACTGACAAAACAGAGCATACACCTTAAACACGAGGAACTTTTAACAAATTTCACTTTGGCACGAGAGACAAACTCCACCGTAAATGAAAAAAAGGATATGGGAAAATATCCTTTAAAGACATGGTAAGATTAAGCAAATGGAACAACGCTTTCAAGGAGGACTCTAATGGCTTGATTTTCAGGACTATATTTTAGCTTAAATTAACCAGCTGTCAATGAAACTAATAGGTAGTACTTCAATAAAGGTCTAGAAAATGTATTATGAGCAAGGATGCCCATCTTTCAAGCCTACAAGAGATTAAACAAAACCACAGTATTATGACATGCTTATAACACATTCAGATCAAAACAGCGGTAAAAAAGTTATTAACCTAGAAGCAACGCGAAACAAAGACAACGTCCCATGTGACTTTTCCAAATTACTCCCACTGCAATGATGGCATTAAAATGGCGCTAATGCCTGGTGACGTCACTTCCAAAGAACACAGTTTTTTACTCTAATACCATATTTATAATATGTACATTACAATTGCATCTTCTCGGCCATTTCTGTTTAACTCAAGTTTTAAATTACTCTCATTGCAAAAGGCCAAATTAATCAATACGAAAATTTAATAACCAGAGTCACTCGTGGGTCAAATGTATGTAAACTTTTTAGTTCACTCTGAAGAAAGTTTTATCAAAGATCTTTCGACTCACAAACTATCATTGTTCTATCTCTTATTATTCATGAAAAAAATCGCAGGACGTATTAGCATACAAAGATGTAGTACAAGAAATCCAAACCACTGTTTTGTTTTTCACTTGGTCAACCACAAAACACAGGAGAGCCCGGTGAATGTTTACTTTAAAATTAAGAAACACAAATGAGTAAAGAAAGAAGGCGAGCCATGAATATCTAAAGAGGTTGATTTTTTTTAAGGGATACACACAAGCAGTGTAGCAGAGATGGTTATTGCCTTTGTATAGCTGAGCAAGTTTTTCCATTTGCAACTCGTGGCTCTCAACTAGTCAAGTGCCTTCTGATTTGCTAGCTTTTCTTTAAGTGGCAATCCTTTGAAATTACTTTCTGGGCCAAGAGCTTGTGTCCGATACGCATATTTATGACGGTTAAATTTCCGAATTCGGCCCTCTTTTCCCTTTTATGTCTAGTAAAAATAGACATGCCGCCCCATGAAGAACACTATTCTTATTCGAATCTATCAAATCTTTGCTAATTTTTTAATTCAATAACCGGGAAGAGTTTCATTTAAAGCTAAAGAGACCGAGGCGTCAATCTAACATGGAAGGTATCTTGAAAGCGTGCGAATATTTACCAATAACAACATTCAAATTGATTGACCTATCTGTGAACAAAACCTTGAAATCGAAATTTTCAGGTGATTTTTTTTTAAATTGAAGGCTGTGATTATTCATTGTAACTTAAGTATATAGTGATCTTTCAAAACATAAACTCGTGATAAGTACGCAAACTGGATATATGTCCCAAGCTTTACATATGTTAACGATGACTGAAGGCTAAACCTACAAAACGTCAATCGTTCGAACAGACCTTGCATTAATTATTCACGAATCTATTTCTTTTTTATTCGAAAGGGAAAATTGAGGTTGATGATTTGATGACTAAAACCGATTTAACCCTACCACTAACTTTCCTATGTCCCGTATACCAAGAGCTACTGTCTGGAATTCCTATCGATGTTTGACCTCTGCCTTATTTAGCCAATTTATCCTTCATTTAAGTTGGGATAAAGACTGATTTTTGAAAACGTATGAGTTTGATTTTGATGTGTGGTCTTTTTTTAAATAATGGGATATATGCATTGGCTCTCGATTTTTTTTTCAACCCTTGTGCCCGGTGATAACAAACATTCTTAATTCGAAAAAAAATACCTTAGTGTGGAAAATCTCAGTTACCAAACTGTCATTACACTTAAATATAGTAAATTTAGATTGTAATGTATTTTTTTTATTTAATGAGGTGTTTGGTGCTGATGCAAACAACGCTTTTGTTCTTTAAAAAATATTTAAAGCCTTTTCCAATTTTTGTCTATTATATATATATATATATATATATATATGTCAATGAAACCTCAACTAGTACACTGAAATGAATCAAGTACAAGTTATTGAGTGGACGATTAATGTTCTGAAACATCTTATGCGTGATCTTTCGAAAAAGACAAGTGTGCCAAGCATTCAGACACTTTGACTTTACAAACACGTGGCAATTAATTCAAGTTTTTATCTATATTAATTTGTTGAGGGGCACTGTACACAAAAACAAATACACAAAAAAGTAGACCGATGACGAATACCATTATTTCAAATTACGGAAAAGAAGATAAACCTGTCCTTTCAATTAAAAACAAAACTTGTAGTAACTCAATATTGGCTGCGGAGCAGATAAAAAAGTTATATTAACTTAAACATCCCTCCCCTAATAATATTAAAGTGACGTGTTGTCTTTTGTCACTGTCATTTTTATATCAGCGGATGATATTTAGAATATACATGACCCTTTAATGGCACCAGAAAACATGCTTCTACCGATTTGTACGCGGAATCACAAAATTAAAAAGTAATATTCAGTAATACCCTTACTGAAAGCTTTTACGCATTGCCTGAGATATTTCCTTTTTTCAATAGATTAAGTTCATCCCGTTCTAATATAGCTGTAATATTGCCCACTGGACATAATACTTTTACAAATCAATGAATAATAACCTGAGGATATTATTGTGATATCTTAATGTTTATTTTGTATTTTGTTGCAATATTACTGATTTCTTTACACCTAATTGAAGTAAACATTTATTGTCATGCATTCTTTTTTTATTTTAAGAGATGTCTTGGCGCTGATGCGAACAGTGCCTCTGCTCTTTAAAATTCATTCAAGCCTATTTCAATTCATCAGAAGTCGAACATGTCCTTTATCTCTTTTCCCTTTCCCGTCCCTTTCTTCTTTCCCTGTTTCGTTTTGCCCACCCCTTGTTCCTTTCTCTCACCTCTGCCTACTTTCTCTCGGTCTCTTTTTATCCCTCAATTATGTCGATTCGTAAAATACGCCAAGAACACCAAAATAGCTCGAGCAGACCGTAAGATAAATGAATATTCTGGTGTTTTTGAGCGATCAATTAATGTCCTAGACATCTTATGCAAAAAGACACAATTGCCAAGCATGCATACGTATATCTTTCAATACTCCAGCTATGTAAACCTGTAACTTGTAAAATGAAGTTTTTGTCTCTATTGATTTGTTAACAGACAAGTTTAATAAATATACTGCAAAAAGGACAAACAAAATGGTGACACCAAATAACTTCAAATTACGAAGTCAGAAAATAAACCTGCGATTTTAATTCAAATACTTTTTTTTGGTATAAACTCTATGTCGGCTACGAATTGTGGATGTAACATATTTGAAAATAAAATATTATGAGATCGCGGAGATATTGCGTTTTCAATTTAAACACGAGGATTTTCATAACATGGAGCCAAAGCCCTCTGCGTTTGGTTTTGAGGTATGACGAGGAAAATGAAGAACAGTATTTGTTTGTGTTGGTTTACTCATACATTTAATTGATCTTCCTGTGACATTTTCTATACATATACGCATTTTTTAATTAATTTAGCTATTTTTTTTCTAAAAAGACAAACTGATGCCGGGTTCGCTGGAACATAATTTATGTTACTTCCAATGTTCGATTTTGCCATACATCAATACGTGTACGTCTTGTATACGTCTAAGATGCAACATCTTTATAAGCATCATGCCTTGAGTCGTTGCGGCCTTTATTTTTTATACAAAAAGAGGTAAAAAAGAGAGTTTTTTATTTTTAAAATTTGCAGATATTCGTTATTTTGCAATGAGAAAAGCGAGATTTTGACTCAGATACGATAAATAATGTTTATTCAAAAATGGAATAATCTTTGATAGTCAAGAAATAACCTCTTATTTCTTCCCAAAATATAATAAGAAATACGTTTGCGATGAAAAATGTTAAGTTCCAAAATATATTGAAACTAACTTTGGGATTTTAATCTCCTATTGAAGTAAATCAATATAAGTTGAAAAAAATGATATTAATAATAAATGGGAGTTTTTGAAATTGTTGAATTTGAGGAGTTTTGTGGATATATTACGAATTGATTCTTATTTTATAAAGATATGTTTGGTCAAACAAACAACTCATCTTTCTAAGGAAAAATGTTGACAATGACCATTTTTGGTCTAATTTACATTTAGGTAAACAACTTTGGTATTTTCCTGTACTTATTTTACTTAATTAATCAATTGTGGCACAAGGTTGAAAAAGAAACACCATTTAAGTCCAAAAAAATTAATTTTTATGTATTTTTTTTCTAAAAATGTGAATTTAGCGATTTTCAGTATTCTCAATATTTCAACATTTAAATGTTAGGCTGATCAAAAATCTTAATATATGTCTTTAAATTGTCACTGTTGTAATATGTTATGATGTTATAACAACAAATTGAGACCAAAATGTTGTTTCAGTCTTCTGTTAAGTTCACAAATGTCGAAATAAACACCCCTAAATCTTAAAATTTAAGGAATTGTAAATATCCATACATTAAATTGTAAAATAAAATGTTTTATTTGATTTTGGGTGTAAATTTCACTTTATCTGCAATACAGGAGAATTAATAGTAGTACATAAATGCTTAAGTGAGCTTTCTTTCTCCGTTCTTTCCAAAAATATGTGTAAAATGGGATTCTTTGGGGTTTTTTTTGGTAGAATATGGATGATATACCGTTATGGTATGCCTCACCTTTAAGAAGAAAACATTTTTAAACGTTTGGACAATCTGCAGACTAACAAAATGGAAACTTTAAGCCCTTATGTTACAAATAAAAGCAATGGTTATTCAATTTTATTTCGCTTCGAAAGCTAACGGTTTGTGATTAGTATAAAATATGACTTATTTTTGCTATTATCTTGAACAGATACATACATAAGTGCACAGAGCAATATGCCCTGGGTCGTTCCATCAATAATTTATATAAAAAGAGTCAAACTGCAAATTTCTGATTGTTAGTTTATCAAGATGTACGTCATTTGGCAATAAAAAAACTAATTTCTATCTCAGATTAGATAAATAACTAAATATTGAAGTTACTGTGATTTTACTTCCTGCATATGCGCATTTCGACAATTTATGTCTCTTCAGTGCAGATTAAATCAAAGGGTTTGGAAGACATTCAACTCAAAGATTTAGAATAAAATGATAAAGAACAATAATCATGTAAATGTAAAGCCAAAATCAGCTACGGACAGAGCTAAGCTTGAGTGAGATACTCTTTAGTTTTCAACAAAATTTACAAACATTTAGATAGTGCAAGGTTCCAAGTAGAATCGTTTTTCTGGTTAGCAAGGAATTACTGACTACTTGGCTGGTGAATAACCTAGGGGACGGACAGTCCACCGGCAGAGGCATCGGTCCGGTGGTAACAAATTACTAAATACCGAAGTTACTGTGAATTTAGTTTATGCATATGCGCATTTCGACAACTTATGATGTTTACTCAAAACTTGAAGCGAATACCTTTCACGAAATATCCTTTCATTTGCAAGAAATAATCTTTCATTGATCCATGAATTACAAAAATGTGTTGATAATGTTAAAAGTAAGTTTGCAATGAGTTTATTTTAGTTCAAAATACATCAAAAACTAACTTTGGATGTTGTTATCTCCTATTTATAAAATAACTACAATTAATCTTTTAAAGTTAGTCGTTGTAAAATGGAAGGCAAAGGATATTGATAATGCTATCAATAGAAAATGGGAGCTATCTAGGTTCTAGAATTGGAATCAGTTTTGTGAATATATTACGAATTAATCTTTATATTATCAATATAAGTGTGGGTAGATTACGCCATCTGTATGGTCTACGGATACAAAAAAGTACCTCTCCCTTAGAAAAATGGTGACAATGACGATTTTTAGAAAAACATTTTTTTTATTTACCTGTACTTTTTATACGTAACTAATAATTTGTATATATAATTTGTAACACAAATTTGAAAAAACAATATTACCATTGAAGTCCTAATATTTTCATTTTTCATATACAAATTTTTGAAAAATGGGAATTTTAGAGATTATCAATATTTTCAATATTTCGAAATTGAAATCTTAGGATCGTAAAAAAATCTGAATATATGTCTTTAAATTGCCTTATGTAGTAAGGTTTTATGATGTCATAGCAACAAGTTTAGACCAAAATGGTTTGTTTCAATCTTGTTTTAGATCCCCAAATGTCGAAATAAGCATCCCAACATTAACAAAAATGGAAAAAATATAAATATCCATATTTTAAATGCTAGAATAAAATGATCTATTTCATAGTAAGTTCAAATTTTGCTATATTTGTCAGAAGAAGACATATTCAGTAGAATATAAATGTTTGAGTGAGTTATATCTGGCCGTTTTATCAATTAGGGATTTTTCAGTTTTTCTTGAATTTCTACTGATTGGATGTTAAGATGTATACATGGTATTTCCTAATGAATGTATATATATACTCAAAATATAGACGTTATACCAATATATGATGCTTTACGTTTCAGAAGAATACGTTTTTCAGCGATTGGACAATATGCAAACTTAATTGAGGCAAAATTTGAGCTCCTTCGTTACAAAAAACACAGCTTATTTAATTTTATTTCGCTTTAAGAGCTACAGATGTGTAGGTAGTATCAAAAGTGACTTATTTCAACCATTAACTAAACACAGTTACCTATATTAAAACAAATACCATCAAAGCTTGAGTCTGTATGGCAATCATTTATACAAAAAAGAGGAAAAATGATAATTTTCTGATCTTTAATTTTTCAGATGTTCGTTATTTCGCTTTAAGAAAACAAAACTATGTCTCAGGTTATATAAAACATTTAGAGAATAAATTTCCATTTAAATCTAGATATTTACGAACTAATCTTTGATGTTCAAGAAATAAACTCTTAATTGTTCCCCAAAATACAAAAAAAGTATTTTTAATGTAAAAAGTAACTTTCCGATGAAGCAATTTTTAGTTCAAAAATATATTAAAAACAATTTTGGATGTTTTAATCACTAATAAACAAAATAATTGCGATTAATCTTCTGAAGTTAACCGTCGTAAGTTGAAAGAAAATGATGTTGATAATGTTATAAAGAGAATAAATTAGAGTTCTTGATATTCTAGAATTTGATGGAGTTTTGTCAATTTATTACGAATGGATAATCATGTCATTAAAGTCAGTTTGGGCATTTTGCGCCTTCTATGTTGTTTTTGGAAACAAAAAAAAAACGTATCTCTCAATTGCATAAAATGTGAAATTAATGAAGTTTGTGGCTAATGTTCTCTTTGATAAACAGCTTTAGTATTTTCCTGTAATATCTCAAACAGAGACCAACATAGCCTGTTTCAATCCTCTTTTAGATTCACCAATGTCGAAATCAGAACCCCTACATTTACATTTAGGAACTATTTCAAATATGTATACTTTAAATGCCAAAAAAAAAAAAATAATAATAATGTTTTTATTTTTTATTTATTTATTTTGGTTTAAATTCCAATTTATATGACATACATTAGCCCCATTGAGTAGAGTATAAATGTTTAAATGGACTATATAGGCCGTTGTATCAAAAAATTGCATACGATGGGAAGTTTAGTTTTCTAGAATTTCTACTAATTTTGTTGTTAAGATGTATATTATCTAAATAATGTATATAAACTCAAAATGTCGATGTTATTTCGTTATAGCATGCCTCACCTTTTAGTACAATACATTTATAAAGCTCTGCATAATTTTACCCTTTATTTTAACACTGCTTATTAAATTGTATTGCACTTTAAAAACTACAGATTTGTGATTACCATGAAATGTTACTTATATTCAATATTAACTAAACATAGGTACATATGTTAGTACAAATAGCTTCATGTGTTTGGTTGTTCCAGCAATTATTATTGCTAAAAAAATTTCTGGTTTTGGTTTTTCCATATGTTCGTTATTTTGCAATAATAAATCGAAATTATATCTCAGATTAGATAAACAAATGATGTATTTAAAACTTTTAGAGATCACATTTTCATTTACATTTGGATATTCACGAAATAATTTTTTTATGTTCAAGAAATAACCTTTTGTTCCCGAAAATACAAAGAAAATAATTAATGAGGAAAGTAAGTTTTCTATGAAGCCATTTTTAGTTCAAATATACATTAAAAGTAATTCTGGACGTTTCAATTGCCTATTCACAAACAATTTTCGATTACTCTTTTGAAGTTAATAGGTATTAGTTGAAAGCAAATGATATTGATTATGGTATCAACAAAAATGGGAGTTTTTGATATTCTAGAATCTGATGGACTCTTGTGAATATATTACGAATATATCATTATATTGTTAATATTAGTTTGGGTATTTGACGCTTTCTGTATTTTTATTAGAAAGGTAAGCTGATGCTTAACTTTTGGTGGACTGTATATCTAAACAATTTTAGGTATTTTGATCCTGTAAATCATTCAATCACGGCATAACTTTTTACAACTGAATACTTGACTAAATTTTCTAAATACAATCTCCATAGATGTAGTGCAATGTAGCAGTGCAGCACTCTCATTTGACAAATCTACCACCTTCAGCGCTAAATCAGATAGTCAAACTAACTCCCGCTTTTAATTTGAGTTCACACTGTCAGTGCTTTAGTTTTTATGTTGCCTTGTTAAATTTTACTTTTGTCTTCGTCAGTTATGTTTGTGATACCGATCTGTCCTTGTCCTTGTTTGAATACTTAAGTGATTACAAAACCCTTTTAAACCGTTTGAGGGTCAGAGATGTAACACATACCATGGATTTTAATTGGTTTTTGTCTCGGGGTTAGCAAATGACATTAACCAATCAGCTACATAACATATCTCTCAAAAACATATATGCCTCACTGACCTTGTGACGGGTGCTGTTAACAGAGCAGGACATGCTTACCCTTTCGGAACACCTGATGTCACTCTCAGTTTCACTGGAGTTCATACTGTGAGTGCCTTTGTTTTGAATGTTGTGATTTCTGTTTTTGTGCTTTGTGTCTGTCTAGCGTCATTATTTTTTGTCTGTCGTCAGTGTTTTCTGTGTTCTCGTTTTGGCCATGTCTTTGGAATTCGATTTTTGTGGATTTCACTCCTTTGTTCCTTCGGTATTCTACTGCCGTTGTTTAGAAAATATCTAAATATGCCACTCGTTACAAAAATTTAAATACACAGCAGCTTCTTTTTTGAACAAAAGCAGTCGTGGATTTTCGAAAATTCAAAAGTGGGACGCCAAAAAATGTGGTACATGTCCTTCTTTCGTCCTGGATAACATTATTAAATCTAATGTAAATGGCAGGAAATTTACCATTCCATTCCCCATTGGCATTTCAATGAAAAACGCCCAGCCTAGTATATTTGATTTCCTGAAGTAAGCCAGGCTGTTAAATTCAGTACATCGGCGAACCGGTCATCCTTTACACCGACGTATCCAGAAAGCTTATCCACTAGGGTTAAATGAGCGCCCATACATCGAAAAAAAAGGAAAAAAATATAAATATCAATATTCTAAATGCTAAAACATAATGATTTATTTGATTGTAAGTTCCCATTTTACTATATATGACATGAGAAAACATATTCGGTAGAATATAAATGATTTAGTGAGCTAAATTGGCCGTTTTATCAAAATAATGTGTACAATATAGGAATTTTTCAGTTTTCTGGAATTTCTGCTGATTGGATGTTAGGATGTATATTTCCTATAGAATGTATTATAAACTAGAAATATGGATGTTATACCGATATAGTATACGTTACCTTTCAGAAGAATACATTTTAAGCGATTGGAAAACCTGCATAATTAATGAAAGTAAAATTTTAACCCCTTTGTTAGAAGTAAAAACAATGCTAATTTAATTTCATTTCGCTTCAAAAACTACGGATTTGTGATTAGTATGACAAGTGACTTATTTCAACCATTAACTAAACACAGATACCTTTATAAGTACAAAAAGCATCATGCCTTGTGTCGTCCCGGCAATTATTTAAGACAAAAGAGGCAAAATAAAAATTTTCTGATTTTTAGTTCTTTCAGATATTTGTTATTTCACTCATTATTTCACAATAAGAAAAACGAAATTATGTCTCAGATTAGATAACATACTGTTTATTTAAAACTTTTAAAGAATACATTTTCATTTACATTTGGATATTCACGAAATATTCTTTTTTTAATTTTCAAGAATTAACCTGTAAGTTGTTCCAAAAATACAAAAAGAATGTTTTTAATTTTAAAAGTTAGTTTGCAATGAATAATTTTAAACCAAAATACATTAAAACTATTTTTTAACGTTGTAATCCCCTTTTCACGAAATAATTGCGATTAATCTTTTGAAGTTAGTCGTAATAAGCTGAAAGGCAAATGATATTGACTATGATATCAATAAAATGTGAGATTTTTTTGATTCAAGAATTTGATGAAGATTTGTGAATTTATTTCGAATGGCTCATTATATCATTAATATCAGTGTGGACATTACAAATTTCTGTATGGTTTTGGGATACAAGCAGTGTATCTTTCCCTTGTAAAAATTGGTGAAAATGACGATTTTTTGGCATATTTTCTTTTAGATAAACTGGTCTTGTATTTTCCTGTCCTTTTTATACGTAACTAATCGTTGTAACACAAAAACTCTAATTAGACCATTAGAGTTCAAAGGTTTTTATTTTTTATGTATTTTTGTGGTAAAATGGGATTTTTGAGGATTTCCAGCGTTTCAATAATTCAACATTTAACGTTAGGATCGTAACAATCTGAATATATGTCTTTTAATTGCCTATGTGATAATGTTTATGATGTTATAGTAACAAATTGAGACCAAAATAGTTGAAGATCAATTAATTTAAATGCAAACAATCCATACAGAACGTGTGTAATGTCCACACAAGGATTGCTGTTTTTTTTTATCTTCAAATTTTGTAGATTTCAGTGATTTAAGATGTATCTGGTAATTAATCATCATCATCTTTCTTATCTTTGACAAAGTGATTTTTTAGACAAAAACAAATGTTTGTTTTAAACATATATTGATATTTTTCCTGTAGAGTAGAAATCGTTGATACGGCTTTTGATGATTGTGATTGTTAGGAATAATGACAGCTTGGGTCTTGGTATGAAATTTATTATGCTTGACAGTAGTTTATATCTATACTTGCAATGCATGTTATTTAAAAATGCACTCTGTGACTTCTGAAACAACAAATATTGAATTTGCAGTAATATATATAAATTTTCTCTTTTTTCACATAAGTAATAATTACGAATATTATGAACGATTTGCTGCACTTTTTTTGATCCGAGCAGATACCCATTCTCAAAAAATTGAGTCTTACGGGGCAAAGACAAAATATAGATTCAAAGTTATGAAAGGCGTACCATCAGATGCACTTCCAATGTTACTTTCTGAAAAAAAATGTGACGTCACCGACAGGGGAAACTAAAGAAGTTGCATCAACAACATATGAAGGCAGATAGAAGAACATTAACCAGTATAAATCTTTTAAAGATCAGTGAAGAAGTAATACACATCAGCATTTTAAGGGATAATCTGCCATTTCAAAAAGAATCATAGTTGATGTTACACGTTATTAAGTTTAAAATTAATTTGTGTATTATATCAAACATGGATACATATGTTAATATTTCCAATTCAAACCTACATGAATTATAACCCAGTCTTCAGGTATTAATTAGCACAAAGTTCAAAAAATACAAAATACATATAAAAACAAAATACAAAATACATATAAAAACACATACCAAGCTAAGAAAAAAAGCTAAAATGTTCAATTTGTTTCAATTATTTAATATAACCTCAAAACTTGACAAATAAAATGATAAAAATTGTTTCAATCTTCTGTTAAATTCACAGATTTCGAAACAGATTTCGAAACAAACACCCTTACATCCAAGAATTTAGAAACATTTTAAATATCAGTACTATTCATACTAAAATATAATGTTTGTTTTGGGTTTTAATTTTACGATATCTTACGAACAGGAGACATATTAGGTAGAATATAAATGTTTAAATGAGCAATATTTGGCCGTTTTATCAGAAAAATGTGTAAAAAATAAGAGTTTTCAGTTAAGATGAAGATTTCCAACAAAATATGTATAAAAACTTAAAATCTGATTTACCAATAACTAAACACAGATACCTACATAAGTACAAACAACATCATATTTGGGTCGTTCAGTTGATTATTTAAACAAAAAGAGACAAAATTGGAATATTTTGATTTTTAGTTTTTTCTGATGTTCGCTATATCGCATTACCGTTTAGCATAAGGGCTTTTAATATAGATTAATATAAATTCATGTTGGAAAAAAATCTTCAACATTATACAAAATATATTTAATGTTTGTCAGTCTGAAGTAAAAATCAACAACAGACACTGTATATATTTAGTACTAAATTTGGAGTAAAACTAGGTGATAGCTTAAGTTCAGGTCTTTTTTTATAAATGATATACATTAAATTTTCGATGAATCCTGTGACCTACTAAAGTTTGATAATACTTTATATCGAGTCTGATATTGAAGTCTGAAGACTTAATAATTTTTTCAGACTCTCATACGTTATAACATAATGCTTTAAATAAACTAAAAATACATTGCTATGGTTGACAACTTTCAGTTAATGCGAAAATGTCAAAGTCCTCACACCTCCTTAAAAATATAAGCCTATTTTCTGTGATAACAAACCGCATACAAAATTAAATAATACAATTATATAATTACATAGAAAATGCTATAAATTTTAAAGGTTAGTTCAAAGAATACATGCACGAACTAGCAAAACAGGGAGTTAAAGTTTTATTTTCTCTGAGAAAATTCTTTTCAAATATTGATCTTTTACCTGTCAACCTTTCTTGTGAATTATTTGGCACTCTTATTAGACATGTCTTACTTTACTGTACTTTACTTATTTTTTATTTTGAAACCATTGGACCGATGCCACTGCTGGTGGACAAGAGGTCCCCGAGGGTATTCACCAGTCCAATAGCCAGACATGTCTGGCACGAAAATTTACCTAGCGATTTATATAAATTAACTGTTTTATTAAAATTCTAACCCTTTAAAAATACTACGGCTTCATTCAGTGTATGACACTCGGTGGATGTCCTAAGTACTGGATTTGGCTTCCTATTTCGGTATATTTGGTAATGAGTACTTCTTTGTTTACAATTTTTCGATTATGGCTTTCCATATCATTTGATTTTAATGATGCTGATGAGAGGTTTCTCCTTGAAACACGTGTACAGCATAACTAAATTTACTGTTCGTTTTTACAACTTTGGTATTTTTGTATTTTACAACTTTAAAATTTGGTTTATGGATTAATATCTCCCTTTATATACAACCCTTCTTCGGGCTGAGTAAAATGATAAAACATTTGATTACAGATCACAATACGAAAACATTAATGCTAAATATTGTAAAACCATTTTAAGACTTAAACAAAGAGCAAGTAATATTGCGTCAAATGCAGGATTAGAATGATTCCCATTATCATTGTTTATTAAAACCTATTACAATGATTTATTTCTATGATTTAGATTTGATTCAGATATTGATATCTATTCCATTATGAACAAAACAAAGTATAAAATATCCCATAAAAACACAGTTTAAAAAATGAAAAATAATGTAACTGAACAATAGGTAAACAAAGAAAAAATCATCACTTACCGATGATCCAAATTATTATAACATAGCAAACTTAAATTAAATAAAAGTTTTGAATAATATTTATTAAAATTTTCATTTAAAAATAAATAATTTTTTATAAAATTTCGTTTAAGTGACCAGACCGTACGGTGACCCCTAGATGTTTTGTTTTGGGTCGTTTTAACCTGGATATGGGATGTTGTCTCCTTGACATTTACCCCATTTCCTTTCTTTTTCATATTGTCTAGAAATAGAAACTGGTTGTTAGAAAAATATACTCCGTCAATCGAGATTATGTAAGCGATTGAAGATGAATCCTATGTTCTTACTGAAATGTAATTTTAATAAAAGGAAAAGGTAGGAATTATTCAAAATTATACATTTAAACTTTCCAAACTTAAGAAACTTAACCCCATTTGATAAAAATAACTTCATTTTAAACCCGAACTTAACACTTTTACTTTTAGTTTGTTCCTTTTTAAGACAATCTTTGGAATTGACATAGGTGCTTACTGGTCAGAAACTTATCGTTATAGTGTTCTCTTTTGTAAAATTATATTTTGTATATATGTTGTCTTGTATTGCTTTAACAATTAAGGGTATAATTATGCAAAAAAGTATTACAAAACTTTTGGAGAATATATGTTTATTACATTTGGATATTCATGAAAAAATCCTTGATGTTCAAGAAATAACGTCTAAATTTTTCCCCGAAAAACAAAATTTTCTTTTTAATGTAAAAAGTAAGCTTTAATCTTTTGAAGTTAGTCGTTTTAAGTTAAAATTGAAATGATATTGGTTATGGTATCAATACAAAATGAGAGTTTTTGATATTCGTGAATTTGGTGGATTTTTGCGAATATATTACGAATAGATAATTATAACATTAATATAATTCATCGGCAAACGAATAGCGAAGCAAAAACGATGAAAAGAAGGGAGACTTCTAAAATCACAAATCCAAAATCACGGCAAATCGTATCCAACATGAATTGAGACAACATGACACAGACAAAACAAATAAACAAAAATGAAAAAGAACGCCACAAAACTAAAGCACTAATAGTGTAAATCCCTACATAAACTGAGGTATCATCAGGTGCTCCTAAAGGGTAAGCATGATCTGCTTTACACGTGACACCTGTCACACTGCCAGTGAAGAGTCCAGTTTTGTCAAAGTAGGTGTTTGTCACCTCGGTAATAAACTCTAGATCTACCCAAAGATATCTATTCTCATCTGTGAAAGATAAATATTTTAACGGTCTGTCAAATCAAGGTGACGACCGTAAAACTTCTGTAGTGACAATTCTCACAGAGACTGAAGATACCCTCCCTGAACTCAGCTGTGTCCTTAGCTGATTTTGACTTTACATTTAAATCATATTGGCTATTTATTCTCTATCAGTTTTTAAAAATCTTTGAGTTCATGGACTCCCAAATTTTAAGATTTTATCTGCACTGAAGAGACATAAGTTGTCGAAATGCGCATCTACAGTAACTAAAATCCCAGTAACTACGGTATTTAGTTATTTATCTAATCTGAGATATATTTTTTTTCTTATTGCGAAATAAACTGCATATAAAAAGAACTAACAATCAGAAAATTTTCATTTTGACTCCTTGTTGCACAAATAATCTGCGGAACTACACATGGCATGATACTATTTGTACGTATGCAGGTATCTGTTTAAAGTGAATGGTTAAAATAAGTCATATTTCGTACTGATCACAAATCTTTAGCTTTTAAGGCGAACTAAAACTACAGTCCCTGGACCAGTCAAAGATCCCATTTTTGCGATCCGTCACGAGTCATCGATCCATCACCGATCAGTCAAAAGTCAAGTCAGATCATTCCAGATTCAAAAGAGACCCGTCAGATCATTCATAAGTCATCATTCATCCGTCAGGATTCACTGTTCATAAGTAAGAGCTTGTTCGTAGTAGTCATCCGTCACACGTCATTTTTTTATTTAAATTAAGGTTAATTAAAAATCGGAATACTTAGTTTAGTACTTCTGTAATGATAAATACATCGGCGTGCGAAAATCAAGAGAAAAGGAAAAAATCTGGAATAAAGAATAAATTCCTGAAAATATCACCAGTCAGTCAATTATTTATGCTTCCTATTTGAAGTTCTTCGAAAAGATTCGCTTGTTTGTGATATCAAAATCTAATGAATTTGTGACAATATACTATTTCACTGGTAGTCAGACTTTTGAATATGGAAAAAATCTCTGAAAATACAATCTAGTAATGATTCATTTCAATAAATTCTATATTTGAAGTGTTTCGAAATGATTTGAATATTTGCGACATAAAGTTTCAGTCATTCTTGTGAAATAATATCTGATTAATAGAATTTTGAATGTGAAATGAGAATACAACCTCCAAAAATACCATCTAGAGGTGACTTACACCAATTATTTCCATATTTGATGTGTTTCGAAATGATTTGAATACTTTCGACGTAAATTTTTCATGAAGTTTTGGCAAAATAATATCTGATTAATAGAATTTTGAAAGTAAAATGAGAAAACAATCTCCGAAAATACCATCTAGAAATGATTTAATCCAATTATTTCCATATGTGAAGTGTTTCGAAATGATTTGAATGATTAAAACAAAAACTTTTACTCATTTTTTGGTAAATAATATCTGATTAATAGAATTTTGAATATGAAATGAGAATACAATCTTAAAAAATATCATCTAGAAGTGATTTACTCCAATAATTTCCATATTTAAGTGCTTCGAAATGATTTGAATGTTTGCGATATAAACTTTTAGTCAATTTTTCGAAGAATAATAGCTGGTCAATATAATTTTGAATGTAAAATGTGAATACAATTGCCAAAAATATCATCTAGAAGTGGTCTATTCCAATAATTTTCATATTTGAGGTTTTTCCAAATGATTTGAATACTTGCGAAGTAAACTTTCCATGAATTTTTGGCAAATTAATATCTGATTAATAGAATTATGAATGTGGGATGAGAATACAGTCTCCAAATATACCATCTAGAAATGATTTATTCCAATAATTTCCATATTTGAAGTGCTTCAAAATGATTTGATTGTTGACTATATAAAGATTTTGTCAATTTTTGGTAAAATAATATCTGATTAAGATTAATTGAATTTTGAATGTGAAATGAGAATACAATGGCCAAAATATCATCTAGAAGTGGTTTATTCCAATAATACCCATATTTGAGGTGTTTCTAAATGATTTGAATGCTTTCGACGTTAAATTTTTCATGAAGTTTTGGCAAATTAATATCTGATTAATAGAATTTTGAAAATGAAATGAGAATACAATTTCCAAAGATACAATCTAGAAGTGATTTATTCTAATTTTCATATTTAAGTGTTTCGAAATGATTTGAATGTTTGCGATATAATCTTTTTGTCAATTTTTGTAGAATAATAGCTGATCAATAGAATTTTGAATGTAAAATGTGAATGAAATATGAAATGAGAATACAATCTTAAAAAAATATCATCTAGAAGTGATTTATTCCAATAATTTCCATATCTGATTAATAGAATTATGAAAGTGAAATGAGAATTTAATCTCAAAAATACCATCTAGAAGTGATTTATTCCCACTATTTCCATATGTGAAGTGTTTCGAAATGATTTGAATGTTTAAAACATAAATTTTTAGTCAAAAGAATTTTGAATATGAAATGAGAATACAATCTTAAAAAAATATCATCTAGAAGTGATTTATTCCAATAACTTCCATATTTAAGTGCTTCGAAATGATTTGAACGTTTGCGAAATAAACTTTTAGTCAATTTTTCGTAGGATAATAGCTGATCAATTGAATTTTTACTGTAAAATGTGAATACAATTGTCAAAAATATCATCTAGAAGTGGTTTATTCCAATAATTTCCATGTTTGAGGTGTTTCCAAACGGTTTGAATACTTGTGACCTAAACTTTTTGTCAATTTTTAGTAAAACAATATCTGAATAATATGATTTAGACTGTGATGTCTTCCAATGATTTTCATATTTGAGTGCTTCGAAATGATTTGAATGTTTGCGGTATAAATTTTTAGTCATTTTTTGTTAGAATAATAGCGGATCTAAGGAATTTTGAATGTAAAATGTGAATACAATTGCAAAAATATCATCTGGAAGTGTTTTATTCCAATAATTTCCATATTTCAGGTGTTTCCAAATGTTTTGAATACTTGCGACGTAATCTTTTCATGAAGTTTTCGCAAATTAATATCTGATTAATAAAATTTTGAGAGTAAAATGAGAATATAATCTCAAAAATACCATCTAGAAGTGATTTATTCCCATTATTCACATATGTGAAGTGTTTCGACATGATTTAAATGTTTAAAACATAAACTTTTAGTCAATTTTTGGTAGAATAATATCTGATTAATAGAATTTTGAATATGCAATGAGAATACAATCTTAAAAAATGTCATCTAGAAGTGATTTATTTCAATAATTTCCATATTAAAGTGCTTCGAAACGATTTGAACGTTGGCGATGTAAACTTTTAGTCAATTTTTCGTAGAATAATAGCTGATCAATATAAGTTTGAATGTAAAATGTGAATACAATTGCAAAAATATCATCTAGAAGTGGTTTATTCCAATAACTTCCATCTTTGAGGTGTTAACAAATGTTTTGAATAATCGCGACGTAAACTTTTCATGAAGTTTTGGCAAATAAATATCTGATTAATACAATTTTGAAAGTGAAATGAGAATTTCATCTCCAAAAATTCCATCTAGAAGTGATTTATTCCAATAATTTCCATATTTGAAGTGTTCCCAATTGATTTGAATGTTTGTGACATAAACTTTTAGTCATTTTTTTGTAAAACAATATCTGATTGAGACAAATTTGAATGTAAAATGAGAATACATTCTCCAAGACACCATCTAGAAGTGATTTATTCCAATAATTTCCATATTTGAAGTGCTTCGAAATGATATGAATGCTTGTGATATAAACTTTTTGTCAATTTTTGGTACAATAATATCTGACTAATAGAATTTTTTAATGTGAAATGAGAATACAATTTCTAAAGATACAATCTAGAAGTGATTTCTTCCAATGATTTTCATATTTGATTCCTTCGAAATGATTTGAATGTTTGCGATATAAACTTTTAGTCCATGTTTGTTAGAATATTAGCTGATCAAAATAATTTTGAATGTAAAATGTGAATACAATTGCAAAAATATCATCTAGAAGTAATTTATTCCAATAATTTCCATATTTCAGGTGTTTTGCAAACGTTTTGAATACTTAAGACGTAAACTTTTCATGAAGTTGTGGCA
The DNA here is from genome assembly GCA_002080025.1 of Modiolus philippinarum. NCBI lineage: Eukaryota > Metazoa > Mollusca > Bivalvia > Mytilida > Modiolidae > Modiolus > Modiolus philippinarum. The sequence continues at coordinate 65,386 of MJUU01072875.1, forward strand.
AATTAATATCTGATTGATAGAATTTTGAAAGTAAAATGAGAATAGAATCTCAAAAATACATCTAGAAGTGATTTTATTCCCATTATTTTCATATTTGAAGTGTTTCGAAATGATCTGAATGTTTAAAACATAAATGTGTAGTCAATTTTTTGTAGAATAATATCTGATTAATAGAATTTTGAATATGAAATGAGAATACAATATTAAAAAAAAAATAATCTAGAAGTGATTTATTCCATTAATTTCCATATTTAATTGCTTCGAAATGATTTGAACGTTGCCGATTTAAACTTTTAGTCAATTATTCGTAGAATAATAGCTGATCAATAGAATTTTTACTGTAAAATGTGAATACAATTGTCAAAAATATCATCTAGAAGTGGTTTATTCCAATAATTTCCATGTTTGAGGTGTTTCCAAATGGTTTGAATACTTGCGACGTAAACTGTCCATGAAGTTTTGGAAAATTAATATCTGATTAATAGAATTATGAAGGTGGGATTAGAATACAATCTCCAAAAACACCATCTAGAAATGATTTAATATTCCAATAATTCCATATTTTAAGTGCTTCAAAATAATTTGAGTGTTGACTACAAAAACTTTTTGTCAATTTTTAATAAAAGAATATCTGATTAAGATGAATTGAATTTTGAATGTGAAATGAGAATACAAGAGCCAAAATATCATCTAGAAATGGTTTATTCCAATAATATCCATTTTTGAGGTGTTTCTAAATGATTTGAATACTTTCGACGTTAACTTTTTCATGAAGTTTTGGCAAATTAATATCTGATTAGTAGAATTTTGAAAGTGAAATGAGAATACAATTTCCAAAGATACCATCTAGAAGTGATTTATTCCAATTTTCATATTTAAGTGCTTCGAAATGATTTGAATATTTGCGATATAAACTTTTAGTCAATTTTTGGTAGAATAATAACTGATCAATAGAATTTTGAATGTAAAATGGGAATACAATTGCAACAAATATCATACAGAAGTGGTTTATTCCAATAACTTCCATCTTTGAGGTGTTACCAAATGTTTTGTATACTTGCAACGTGAACTTTTCATGAAGTTTTGGCAAATAAATATCTGATTAATACAATTTTGAAAGTGAAATGAGAATTTCATCTCCAAAAATTCCATCTAGAAGTGATTTATTCCAATAATTTCCATATTTGAAGTGTTCCCAATTGATTTGAATGTTTGTGACACAAACTTTTAGTCATTTTTTTTTTTGTAAAACAATATCTGATTGAGACAAATTTGAATGTGAAATGAGAATACGTTCTCCAAGACACCATCTAGAAGTGATTTATTCCAATAATTTCCATATTTGAAGTGCTTCGAAATGATTTGAATGCTTGTGATATAAACTTTTTGTCAATTTTTGGTACAATAATATCTGACTAAGAGAATTTTTTAATGTGAAATGAGAATACAATTTCTAAAGATATAATCTAGAAGTGATTTCTTCCAATGATTTTCATATTTGATTCCTGCGAAATGACTTGATTGTTTGCGGTATAAACTTTTAGTCAATGTTTGTTAGAATATTAGCTGATCAAAATAATTTTGAATGTAAAATGTGAATACAATTGCAAAAATATCATCTAGAAGTGATTTACTCCAATAATTTCCATATTTCAGGTGTTTTGCAAACGTTTTGAATACTTGAGACGTAAACTTTTCATGAAGTTTTGGCAAATTAATATCTGATTGATAGAATTTTGAAAGTAAAATGAGAATGCAATCTCAAAAATACATCTAGAAGTGATTTATTCCCATTATTTCCATATTTGAAGTGTTTCGAAATGATTTGAATGTTTAAAAGATAAATTTGTAGTCAATTTTTTGTAGAATAATATCTGATTAATAGAATTTTGAATATGAAATGAGAATACAATCTTAAAAAAAATATCATCTAGAAGTGGTTTATTCCATTAATTTCCATATTTAAGTGCTTCGAAATGATTTGAACGTTGCCGATTTAAACTTTTAGTCAATTTTTGGTAGAATAATAGCTGATCAATAGAATTTTGAATGTAAAATGGGAATACAATTGCAACAAATATCATATAGAAGTGGTTTATTCCAATAACTTCCATCTTTGAGGTGTTACCAAATGTTTTGTATACTTGCGACGTAAACTTTTCATGAATTTTTGGCAAATTATTATCTGATTAATACAATATTGAAAGTGAAATGAGAATTTCATCTCCAAAAATACCATCTAGAAGTGATTTATTCAAATAATTTCCATATTTGAAGTGTTCCAAAGTGATTTGAATGTTTGTGACATAAACTGTTAGTCAATTTTTGATAAAACAATATCTGATTAATACAAATTTGAATGTGCAATGAGAATACAATTTCCAAAGATACCATAAAGAAGTGATTTATTCCAATAATTTCCATATTTGAAGTGCTTCAAAATAATTTGAATGTTGACTATGAAAACTTTTTGTCGATTTTTAATAAAATAATATCTGAATAAGATCAATTGAATTTTGAATGTAAAATGAGAATACAATTTCCAAAGATACCATCTAGAAGTGATTTATTCCAATTTTCATATTTAAGTGCTTCGAAATGATTTGAATATTTGCGATATAAACTTTTAGTCAATTTTTGGTAGGATAATAGCTGATCAATAGAATTTTGAATGTAAAATGGGAATACAATTGCAACAAATATCATATAGAAGTGGTTTATTCCAATAACTTCCATCTTTGAGGTGTTACCAAATGTTTTGTATACTTGCGACGTAAACTTTTCATGAATTTTTGGCAAATTAATATCTGATTAATACAATATTGAAAGTGAAATAGAATTTCATCTCCAAAAATACCATCTAGAAGTGATTTATTCCAATAATTTCCATACTTGAAGTGTTCCCAAATGATTTGAATGTTTGTGACACAAACTGTTAGTCAATTTTTGATAAAACAATATCTGATTAAAACATATTTAATGTGAAATGAGAATACAGTTTCCAAACATAAAAAAAAGAAGTGATTTATTCCAATAATTTCCATATTTGAAGTGTTTCCAAGCGATTTGAATGTTTGTGACATAAACTTTTTGTCAATTTTTTAGTAAAACAATATCTAAATAATAGAATTTAGATTGTGATTTTTTCCAATGATTTTCATATTTGAGTGCTTCGAAATGATTTGAATGTTTGCGATATAAATTTTTAGTCATTTTTTTTTTTAGAATATTAGCTGATCTAAACAATTTTGAATGTAAAATGTGAATACAATTGCAAAAAATATCATGTAGAAGTGTTTATTCCAATAATTTCCATATTTCAGGTGTTTCCAAATGTTTTGAATACTTGCGACGTAATCTTTTCATGAAGCTTTGGCAAATTAATATCTGATTAATAGTATTTTGAAAGTAAAATGAGAATACAATCTCAAAATTACCATCTAGAAGTGATTTAATCCAATTATTTCCATATGTGAAGTGTTTCGACATGATTGGAATGTTTAAAACATAAACTTTTAGTCAAGTTTTGGTAGAGTGATATCTGATTAATAGAATTTTGAATATGAAATGAGAATACAATCTTAAAAAATATCATCTAGAAGTGATTTATTTCAATAATTTCCATATTTAAGTACTTCGAAACGATTTGAACGTTGGCGATATGAACTTTTAGTCAAGTTTTCGTAGAATAATAGCTGCTTAATAGAATTTTGAATGTAAAAAGCGAATACAATTGTCCAAAATATTATCTAGAAGTGGTTTATTCTAATAGTTTCCATGTTTGAGGTGTTTTCACATGATTTGAATGCTTGCGACGTAATCATTCAATGAAGTTTTGGCAAATTAATATCTGATTAATAGAATTATGAATGTGGGGTGAGAATGATTTATTCCAATATTTTCCATATTTGAAGTGCTTCAAAATGATTTGAGTGTTGACTATATAAACTTTTTGTCAATTTTTTTATAAATAATAATTAAGATGAATTGAATTTTGAATGTGAAAAGAGAATACGATGGCCAAAATATCATCTAGAAGTGGTATACTCAAATAATGCTCATATTTGAGGTGTTTCTAAATGATTTGAATACTTTCGACGTTAAATTTTTCATGAAGTTTTGGCAAATTAATATCTGATTAATAGAATTTTGAAAGTGAAATGAGAATACAATTTCCAAAGATACCATCTAAAAGTGATTTATTACAATTTTCATATTTAAGTGCTTCTAAATGATTTGAATGTTTGCGATGTAAACTTTTAGTGAATTTTTGGTAGAATAATAGCTGATCAATAGAATATTGAATGTAAAATGTGAATACAATTGCAAAAATATCATCTAGAAGTGGTTTATTCCAATAACTTCCATCTTTGAGGTGTTACCAAATGTTTTGAATACTTGCGACGTAAACTTTTCATGAATTTTTGGCAAATTAATATCTGATTAATTCAACATTGAAAGTGAAATTAGAATATCATCTCCAAAAATATATTCTAGAAGTGATTTCTTCCAATAATTTCCATATTTGGAGTGTTCCCAAATGATTTGAATGTTTGTGACACAAACTGTTAGTCAATTTTTGGAAAAACAATATCTGATTAATACAAATTTGAATGTGAAATGAGAATATAATTTCAAAAGATACCATAAAGAAATGATTTATTCCAATAATTTCCATATTTGAAGTGTTTCCAAATGATTTGAATGTTTGTGACATAATTTTTTGTCAATTTTTGGTAAAACAATATCTGAAAAATAGAATTTTGATTGTGATTTCTTCCAATGATTTTCATATTTGAGCGCTTCGAAATGATTTGAATGTTTGCGGTATAAACTTTCAGTCAATTTTGTTAGAATATTGGCTGATCTAAACAATTCTGATTGTGAAATGTGAATACAATTGCAAAAATATCATCTAGAAGTGATTTATTCCAATAATTTCCATAGTCCAGGGGTTTCCAAATGTTTTGAATACTTGCGACGTAATCTGTTCATGAAGCTTTGGCAAATTAATATCTGATTAATAGAATTTTGAAAGTAAAATGAGAATACAATCTCAAAAATACCATCTAGAAGTGTTTTATTCCAATTATTTCCATATGTGAAATGTTTCGACATGATTTCAATGTTTAAAACATAAACTTTTAGTCAATTTTTGGTAGAATAATATCTGATTAATAGAATTTTGAATATGAAATGAGAATACAATCTTAAAAAATATCATCTAGAAGTGATTTATTTCAATAATTTCCATATTTAAGTGCTTCGAAATGATTTGAACGTCGGCGATATAAACTTTTAGTATTTTTTTCGTAGAATAATAGCTGATCAATAGAATTTTGAATGTAAAATGTGAATACAATTGTCAAAAATATCATCTAGAAGTGGTTTATTCCAATAGTTTCCATGTTTGAGGTGTTTCCAAATGATTTGAACACTTTCGGTGTAAACTTTCTATGAAGTTTTGGCAAATTCATATATGATTAATAGAATTATGAATGTGGGATGAGAATACAATCTCCAAAAACACCATCCAGAAATGATTTAATATTCCAATAATTTCCATATTTGAAGTGTTTCAAAATAATTTGAATGTTGACTATATAAACTTTTTGTCAATTTTTGGTAAAATAATATCTAATTAATTACAATACTAAGACTTTACAAAGAAAACGACAGACACAAAGTGTGCATTTGACGACTGATGCAAAGTATACGATAACACCTGGTCAAGAATGTCAGGTATTTATTACAGACGATGACAGATGCAAAGTGTACCTAGAATAGATTTTTTCCTTCATTAAATTGATGAACTATTTTTGTTTCCATTTTCACTGATGATTCATACTCTCTACAGTACTATGTAATTAATAGTAACATTTTGAATCATGAATACAACTTTTTATTTTTGTAAGTAGTACTACAATTATTGAATTTCAAAACACAAACGATTTATTTACACTTGTGGCAGATATTTGGCTATAGAGTAAATTTTGTTGAGACCCAGGGAGACCACTGATTACCTATCAACACACTATTTGGCAATCCGCTGACCTATGTTGACATAGTGTCATCATACCCTGGTAGCTTCGACCCCTACCATGAGAAGTGGCAAGGGGAATAACTCGTATTACCGGTGCTCCAGTATCAAGTACCTCGCTTGTTCGCAAGCGTGGGCCTCCCCCCCCTTGAAAACGAGGTGGAGGGGATCTCAAAGTTACCCATCTGTGGAACCCACAATACGACTACCCACTATTACCGAACCTGCAAGGGCCGGGCAAAGAAATGCCCTAATCACTACGAGTCTCCCTGGACCGCCATTAGAGAACTCCACCCGAAATTTACTCTATTTAGGGTTGAGTTCTCACCTCCACAAAATTTACTATAGAATTTTGAATGTAAAATGTGAATACAATTGTCAAAAATATCATCTAGAAGTGATTTATTCCAATTTTCATATTTAAGTGCTTCGAAATGATTTCAATGTTTGCGATATAAACTTTTAGTCAATTTTTGGTAGAATAATAGCTGATCAATAGAATATTGAATGTAAAATGTGAATACAATTGCAAAAATATCATCTAGAAGTGGTTTATTCCAATAATTTCCATATTTCAGGTGTTTCCAAATCTTTTGAATACTTGCGACGTAATCTGTTCATGAAGCTTTTGCAAATTAATATCTGATTAATAGAATTTTGAAAGTAAAATGAGAATACAATCTCAAAAATACCATCTAGAAGTGTTTTATTCCAATTATTTCCATATGTGAAGTGTTTCGACATGATTTCAATGTTTAAAACATAAACTTTTAGTCAATTTTTGGTAGAATAATATCTGATTAATAGAATTTGAATATGAAATGAGAATACAATCTTAAAATATATCATCTAGAAGTGATTTATTTCAATAATTTCCATATTTAAGTGCTTGGAAATAATTTGAACGTCGGCGATATAAACTTTTAGTAATTTTTTCGTAGAATAATAGCTGATCAATAGAATTTTGAATGTAAAATGTGAATACAATTGTCAAAAATATCATCTAGAAGTGGTTTATTCCAATAGTTTCCATGTTTGAGGTGTTTCCAAATGATTTGAACACTTGCGGTGTAAACTTTCTATGCAGTTTTGGCAAATTCATATATGATTAATAGAATTATGAATGTGGGATGAGAATACAATCTCCAAAAACACCATCTAGAAATGATTTAATATTCCAATAATTTCCATATTTGAAGTGTTTCAAAATAATTTCAATGTTGACTATATAAACTTTTTGTCAATTTTTGGTAAAATAATATCTAATTAATTACAATACTAAGACTTTACAAAGAAAACGACAGACACAAAGTGTGCATTTGACGACTGATGCAAAGTATACGATAACACCTGGCCAAGAATGTCAGGTATTTATTACAGACGATGACAGATGCAAAGTGTACATAGAATAGATTTTTTCCTTCATTAAATTGATGAACTATTTTTGTTTCTATTTTCACTGATGATTCATACTCTCTACAGTACTATGTAATTAATAGTAACATTTTGAATCATGAATACAACTGTTTATTTTTGTAAGTAGTACTACAATTATTGAATTTCAAAACACAAACGATTTATTTACACTTGTGGCAGATATTTGGCTACAGAGTAAATTTTGTTGAGACCCAGGGAGACCACTGATTACCTATCAACACACTATTTGGCAATCAGCTGACCTATGTTGACATAGTGTCATCATACCCTGTTAGTTTCGACCCCTACCATGAGAAGTGGCAAGGGGAATAACTCGTATTACCAGTGCTCCAGTATCAAGTACCTCGCTTGTTCGCAAGCGTGGGCCTCCCCCTTGAAAACGAGGTGGAGGGGATCTCAAAGTTACCCATCTGTGGAACCCACAATTACGACTACCCACTATTACCGAACCTGCAAGGGCCGGGCAAAGAAATGCCCTAATCACTACGAGTCTAACTGGACCGCCATTAGAGAACTCCACCCGGAATTGACTCTATTTAGGGTTGAGTTCTTACCTCCACAAAATTTACTATAGAATTTTGAATGTAAAATGTGAATACAATTGTCAAAAATATCATCTAGAAGTGGTTTATTCCAATAATTTCCATGTTTGAGGTGTTTCCAAATGATTTGAATACTTGCGACGTAAACTTTCCATGAAGTTTTGGCAAATTAATATATGATTAATAGAATTATGAATGTTGGGTGAGAATACGATCTCCTAAAACACCATCTAGAAATGATTTATTCAAATAATTTCCATATTTGCCTTGCTTCAAAATGATTTAAATGTTGACTATGTAAACTTTTTGTCAATTTTTGGTAAAATAATATCTGATTAAGATAAATTGAATTTTGAATGTGAAATGAGAATACGATGCCCAAAATATCATCTAGAAGTGGTTTATTCCAGTAATACCCATATTTGAGGTGTTTCTAAATTATTTGAATACTTTCGACGTTAAATTTTTCATGAAGTTTTGGCAAATTAATATCTGATTAATAGAATTTTGAAAGTGAAATGAGAATACAATTTCCAAAGATATCATCTAGAAATGATTTATTCCAATTTTCATATTTAAGTGCTTCGAAATGATTTCAATGTTTGCAATATAAACTTTTAGTCAATTTTTGGTAGAATAGTAGCTGATCAATAGAATATTGAATGTAAAATGTGAATACAATTGCAAAAATATCATCTAGAAGTGTTTTATTCCAATAACTTCCATCTTTGAGGTGTTACCAAATGTTTTGAATACTTGCGACGTAAACTTTTCATGAATTTTTGTCAAATTAATATCTGATTAATACAATATTGAAAGTGAAATTAGAATATCATCTCCAAAAATATATTCTAGAAGTGATTTCTTCCAATAATTTCCATATTTGGAGTGTTCCCAAATGATTTGAATGTTTGTGACACAAACTGTTAGTCAATTTTTGGAAAAACAATATATGATTAATACAAATTTGAATGTGAAATGAGAATATAATTTCAAAAGATACCATAAAGAAATGATTTATTCCAATAATTTCCATATTTGAAGTGTTTCCAAATGATTTGAATGTTTGTGACATAATTTTTTGTCAATTTTTGGTAAAACAATATCTGAAAAATAGAATTTTGATTGTGATTTCTTCCAATGATTTTCATATTTAAGTGCTTCGAAATGATTTGAATGTTTGCGGTATGAACTTTCAGTCAATTTTGTTAGAACATTGGCTGATCTAAACAATTTTGAATGTAAAATGAGAATACAAATGCAAAAAATATCATTTAGAAGTGATTTATTCCAAGAATTTCCATATTTCAGGTGTTTCCAAATGTTTTGAATACTTGCGACGTAATCTGTTCATGCAGCTTTGGCAAATTAATATCTGATTAATAGAATTTTGAAAGTAAAATGAATACAATCTCAAAAATACCATCTAGAAGTGTTTTATTCCAATTATTGCCATATGTGAAGTGTTTCCACATGATTTCAATGTTTAAAACATAAACTTTTAGTCATTTTTTGGTAGAATAATATCTGATTAATAGAATTTTGAATATGAAATGAGAATACAATCTTAAAAAAATAACATCTAGAAGTGATTTATTTCAATAATTTCCATATTTAAGTGCTTCGAAATGATTTGAACGTCGGCGATGTAAACTTTTAGTAAATTTTTCGTAGAATAATAGCTGATCAATAGAATTTTGAATGTAAAATGTGAATACAATTGTCAAAAATATCATCTTGAAGTGGTTTATTCCAATAGTTTCCATGTTTGAGGTGTTTCCAAATGATTTGAACAGTTGCGGTGTAAACTTTCTATGAAGTTTTGGCAAATTCATATAACTAAATACCGAAGTTTAATAGAATTATGAATGTGGGTTGAGAATACAATCTCCAAAAACACCATCTAGAAATGATTTAATATTCCAATAATTTCCATATTTGAAGTGTTTCAAAATAATTTGAATGTTGACTATATAAACTTTTTGTCAATTTTTGGAAAAAATAATATCTAATTAATTACAATACTAAGACTTTACAAAGAAAACGACAGACACAAAGTGTGCATTTGACGACTGATGCAAAGTATACGATAACACCTGGTCAAGAATGTCAGGTATTTATTACAGACGATGACAGATGCAAAGTGTACCTAGAATAGATTTTCTCCTTCATTAAATTGATGAACTATTTTTGTTTCCATTTTCACTGATGATTCATACTATCTACAGTACTATGTAATTAATAGTAACATTTTGAATCATGAATACAACTTTTTATTTTTGCAAGTAGTACTACAATTATTGAATTTCAAAACACAAACGATTTATTTACACTTGTGGCAGATATTTGGCTACAGAGTGAATTTTGTTGAGACCCAGGGAGACCACTGATTACCTATCAACACACTATTTGGCAATCAGCTACCTATGTTGACATAGTGTCATCATACCCTAGTAGTTTCGACCCCTACAATGATAAGTGACAAGGGGAATAAATCGTATTACCAGTGTTCCAGTATCAAGTACCTCGCTTGTTTGCAAGCGTAGGCCTCCCCCCTTGAAAACGAGGTGGAGGGGACCTCAGAGTTACCCATCTGTAGAACCCACAATTACGATTACCCACTATTACCGAACATGCAAATTTGGAAACTTGTCAAGCCTACAGCAAGGGCCGAGTAAAGAAATGCCCTAATCAATACCAGTCTCCCTGGACCGCCCCCTCTAAAAATTAAACCCCGCTCTGTGCCGATATTTATAGTAATTCTTAAACTTTAGCAAGAAAATTCAGAATTTAAAGTTCAGTTTTCGTATCGATTGCATGACTCATTAGTCACTGTTTATTATTAATTAACGTATTTCCGAGAAATTCCCATGAAAAAATTCAGAGGTATAAGTACAGTTTTTTGTATCAATTGCATGATCCGAAGACGAAGAAAAATTAATCAGTCTCTGTTGTTTAATGCAATTTCGAATAATTTCACAAGTTTTGTCAATTGTTTATCCAGATACAAGAGTAATGATTCATTCATCATGCAATTCGATGAATCTCCACAGTTTTATGAATTTCCTGTCTATATGTGTGATCTACCTCCCACATCTTCATATTCTAGCTGTGATTTACATAATATGCCAGCCAGCCTTACTGCTCAACTGTAACGCTGAAAATGTAAATAAACAGCAGCAGAAAATTGTTCACAATGGGTGGGAGGGCGGGTTTTAAATTTCTTAAAAGTTTGATGTTTATTTTGAAGCACTTCTAACACTCGGCGACGCAACTTTTAGAATGAATAATCACGTGAATAACATCCGGGATTCACATGTGAGGATAATGGGATCGCGCACAGTGCTGATCCTTATATGGTGAGGCGATGTTTGCCGGAAAACCGCAAAAACCACAACTATGTCATTCGATTGAATTAAATCAGATTATCAAAATATAAAATTCTCATAATCTTTATTAATTACAATACTAAGACTTTACAAAGAAAACGACAGACACAAAGTGTGCATTTGACGACTGATGCAAAGTATACGATAACACCTGGTCAAGAATGTCAGGTATTTATTACAGACGATGACAGATGCAAAGTGTACCTAGAATAGATTTTTTCCTTCATTAAATTGATGAACTATTTTTGTTTCCATTTTCACTGATGATTCATACTCTCTACAGTACTATGTAATTAATAGTAACATTATGAATCATGAATACAACTTTTTATTATTGTAAGTAGTACTACAATTATTGAATTTCGAAACACAAACGATTTATTTACACTTGTGGCAGATATTTGGCTACAGAGTAAATTTTGTTGAGACCCAGGGAGACAACTGATTACCTATCAACACACTATTTGGCAATCAGCTGACCTATGTTGACATAGTGTCATCATACCCTGGTAGTTTCGAACCCTACCATGAGAAGTAACAAGGGGAATAACTCGTATTACCAGTGCTCCAGTATCAAGTACCTCGCTTGTTCGCAAGCGTGGGCATCTCCCCCTTGAAAACGAGGTGGAGGGGATCTCAAAGTTACCCATCTGTAGAACCCACAATTACGATTACCCACTATTACCGAACCTTCAAATTTGGAAACTTGTCAGGCCTAGAGCAAGGGCCAGGTAAAGAAATGCCCTAATCACTACCACAAGAGAACTCCACCCGGAATTGACTCTATTTAGGGTTGAGTTCTCACCTCCACAAAATTTACTATAGAATTTTGAATGTAAATGTGAATACAATTGTCAAAAATATCATCTAGAAGTGGTTTATTCCAATAATTTCCATGTTTGAGGTGTTTCCAAATGTTTTGAATACTTGCGACGTAAACTATTCATAAAGTTTTGGCAAATCAATATCTGATTAATAGAATTATGAATGTGGAATGAGAAAAAAATCTCCAAAAACACCATCTAAAGGTGATTTTTTCCAATAATTTCAATACTTGAAGTGCGTCAAAATGATTTGAATGTTGACTATATCAACTTTTTGTGAATTTTTGGTAAAATAATATCTGATTAATTGGATTTTGAATGTGAAATGAGAATACAATGGCCAAAAATATCATCTAGAAGTGGTAGACTACCATCTCCTTCCTTGACACTACCAGCTCTCTATCGGAAGGTGAACTGTCCACAGATCTATATTGCAAACCCACGGATACAAACCAATACCTTTTGCCCAGCAGCTGTCATCCTGCAATTGTAACTAAAAATATTCCATACAGCCAATCCCTAAGAATAAGACGAATCTGTTCGAAGGAAGAGTCCGTGAAAAAACGATTACGTCAACTCAAAAACAATCTTAAACGAAGAGGGTATAAACACAGCAACATCAAAAAAAGTTTTCACAAAGCCCTGAATATTCCAAGGAGCACCTTGCTAAAGTACAAAGAAAAAAAGAAAAACAAAAGAACGCCTTGTGTTCTTACATTTCATCCTTCCTTGAAAAACACGTTTAACACCGTTCGTAAGCACTGGACATCTGTGGAAAAAAGTCTCAGATTGTCCAAAATCTTTCCCGAGCCTCCTTCGGTTGCATTTAAACAACCAGACGGCCTGAGGAACTTGTTGGTACGGGCAGAAGTGTCTAATACTACCAGTGCCACAGGGAACAGTCAACCTTGTGGAGACAGGCGCTGCAAATGTTGTAGACATATGCAAACCTCGTCCTCGTTTACCAGTCAGGTTACTACAAAAAGGTACAAAATATTTTGCACTTCAAATTGCAAAAGCACAAATATTATTTATTTGCTGCAGTGTAACGTTTGTAATCTCCAATACGTGGGCGAGTCAAAGCAACCATTCCACAAACCTCTGAATGGACACAGAAGTGACCTTAGTAAAAAGCCACTTCTGCCCGTGAGTCAACACTTCAGGTTGTCAGACCACAGTATCGAGGATTTCAATAGAATGAAAATCCTCATCATTGAACAGAACGGCCAATGGAGTGATTCCCAACGTGAAGACCGAGAAAGATTTTGGATTGAAGAACTCCGGGTTTTACATCCTGACGGAATAAATAGAAAACAATAGACCTATAAAGTCAACTAACAGTGTATCTTCGAGTTCTTATGTATCTTATACTTAGTCATACTTTATTTATTTATTATATTTTTTTTTTATTTTTTGTAGTTGAGACTATCAATATGTCTTAGTAAATTGAACTGTAAGATGTTTCATTTCAAACTTGTATGTAAACAATATTTGACGTTATGTGAACACTTATAATTATAAAGCTACATTTTCTGTCTGTAGTTGAGACTATCAATATGTCTTAGTAAATTGAACTGTAAGATGTTTCATTTCAAACTTGTATGTAAACAATAATTGACGTTATGTGAACACTTATAATTATAAAGCTACATTTTCTGTTTACCTGTGTGAAAGAAAAATAGTTTTGACATTCGATGTTTTGTTGAGTTATGCAATCATCAATCGCTATTACATTTTAGCGTGTTTAAGACACTGATGAAAGTCATTTGTTGGCTGAAAATTTTGTCACATTATTTGTAACAACTTTTATATATTTTATCGATATCGTTGCACAATCTTCTAGACTTA